>JAWRVF010000965.1:0-129724 GCA_036785485.1 Physcomitrellopsis africana | reverse complement strand
TGGCATTAGCCATTCCAATTTCTTTTTAATATATATACTTTTTTATATTTATTTCTTTGAGAGAGGTCTCACTTGTTTATTTGACTTCATCCAGTTATTGTCCTTGACATTGGGCTGGTCACAGAGGAGTTTGGGCCACTTATACAAAGATTAAAGAACGATATTGGTAGAAGGATTTATATAAGGATGTTGAAGAATTTGTGGCTTCATGTATTGTATGTCAACTTCAATCTAAGGCCCGATACAGCGATGAACTACATCCTACTTATCCTCCTTCAATTCATTTCCAATGGATGATTGACTTAGTTGCAATGCCACCTGGAATTTGGGGAATGAAGTATCTTGTTTTGGTAAGGAAAGAACTCTCAAACTTTGTTGAGGGAAAAGCTCTTCAAACCAAGACTATGGAAGGAATTTGCAGATTCATTCTTGAAGATATTTTTAGCAAATATAGAAGTATTGGAAGAATGAGAGCTGATAGGGGTGAATTAGATGCAGTTGAAGCAAGATCATTTTTCCAAAGATATGGTGTACAGCTAAGGTTAACAACTGCTTACAATCCTGAAGCTAATGGCAAAATAGAGAGGGGACACCCTCCTATCATTCATGCCTTAGTTAAGGCTTGTAAAGAGAAGCCTAATCTTTGGCCTAGGCTATTGCCATTTGCATTATGGGCTGATAGAACCACCCATAGCACTGTCACTGGATATATGCCAGTAGAACTTATGCATGGACATAAGCCTATTATGCCTGGAGAAGAATCAGTTCCAACTTGGATATTTTTGTCTTGGGAAGATGATATTACAAGAGAAAGGCTATTAGAACTTCACATTCAGCAGCTTAGAAGATTGCTTGAAGATATGCAAATAGCATTAAAAAGGCTTAAGGCTGCTAGATTGAGCAATAAAGAGAGATTTGACAAAATCCATAGAATGAGATCTAAGAAAATTGAAGAAGGTGATTGGGTGTTGGTGTTTGACAGTTCATTAGAACATCAGCACAGCACAATGAGGAAATTTGTACGAAGATGGTTTGGACCATATGTGGTGGTTAAAGTACATACCAATGCCATATATTCGCTGCGAGAGTTGGATGGAACTTTATTGAAGATCCCAATAGCTGGCAAAAGAATTAAAACATATAGAAGAAGGGATGGAAAGTATCACACCAATGATCTTGAAGAATTCTTAACTCCATCAGAGACCAAAGAAATACTAGAAGGTGATGAAGAGATTGAAATGGAGGATGAAGAGGATTAAACTTGGCACATACCGGAGGATGTGCAGGTTTAGAGGGGGAGCATGTCATACTGCATTTACGTGCAGTGTATAAAAATATGAAAAATCTTGTATCTATTGTTAATATATATGTGAGTGCTAGAGGTTATTTTAGAAGATATTATAAGGAGAGGATTTATTATAGCCACTTAGTTAGTGAATTAAGATGGCTATTTGTTTTGTTCCTACCTTATTTATATCCTAGAATAGACTCTTTTGTAATTAGTAGAAAAATAAAGGTTGTTTTACCTTTCTTGTTGACTTTTGAGGTAGAATGGACCTTGTGAGGAGTAAGAAAGAAGAGCATGGGGTGAATAAGGCCCATCCAATAGGATTTGGCTGCCCATGTAGGCGTCTCATAGTCTAATATGGAAAGAAAGGGAGATATACTCCTCTTGCTAGACCAAGGATTAGAGGCAGTTTTGAATGGTGAACTTTGGAGAGAGATAGCTCCGAGGAGATAGAAGCGTTTGTAATGAAAATTGGTAGGTGTGTTCTTTGAGTTGTGAGGATTCTAGAACCTACTCACTTGCTTGTTTTGGAGTTGTGAGCAAACAATTATGCTTGTTTTAGTAGAGTAGGGTTTGCTACCATCTGATGAAGAGGGGTAGAAACTTCGAGCTACTACTGCAAGTTTGATTTCAAATCTTTCTTAGTGAAATTTATAGAAAGTGTAGAAAATTGTGTTATCTTTCTATCAAGACATCTCTTGTAGCATTTGGAATTGGAGAGCAAAAGTTGTGAGCTTGAGAGTGGGAAAGGGTTTGCTGCCACCCGATGAAGAGGGGTAGAAACTTTGTTCAACCACCCAAGTCGGACAGTCTCTTCAATCCTTTTGATATTTTAGGTGCTTATAGTAGCTTGTGTAAGCCTTCCACAAAAACAAAATTCAATACATTTGGAGCTTTGATGAAAGTTTTATGAGCCATGAAGTGTCAAAGAGGGCAAATTATTGCTAGGGTTTGAAGAGTAGAATCAACTAGCTACAAAATCTGGAGTTTTAGAGGCATGCATGCGAAATTTTAGAACAAGTTAGATAATGGAGTGAGCTTTCTAAAAAGCTATTGCATGTCCAATTTGGAGAAGGGAAGTGATCACAACAAAGGCTGAAGTGAAGAAGAGCTTTGCTGCCTTTGCATTTGCTTGGAAATTTTAGCGCCTACTTCTTTTAGCCATAACTTTTAAATGGTAAGTTATCTATTTGTGAAATTTTGATATGTTTTACAATAGATTATTGGCTTTCCATAGGCTGTAAGCACGCTTGATTTGACTTTTGGATGAATTTTTAGTGATTTATTTAGTTTTAGCTTGTTGTATAACTTGTATTCCTCATATGCGGTTGTATTTTGAGGTATACTTGAATACATATATACTTTGCTTATATCTTTTATATAAGTATATATACTTGTATTTATATCAAGTATTTATATAAGTATTTTATAAGTATTATATATAATATTTGTACAAGTATTTGTACAAGTATTATACCAAGGATTTATACAAGTGTTTATACAAGTATTTGTATAAGTATTATTCAAGTATTTATACTTTATATTTATACAAGACTTGTATAAGTATAATATAAGTATAACTTAAAAGCTTGAACAAATATTGTGCAAGTATAGAAGATACTTGGATGGCTTCCTCTCATGTTCCCTGCTAGTTCTAGTAGCAGCTAGGAACCCGACGTTTTTCCAAGGCGAATTCTCTCTACTCGACAACGTCTGACGTTGTGATCCTTGTCAGCGTATTGATAGACCTATAAGAACTTCTACCATGCTGTTGGTACCAATTTTAGCACAAGCACCGTTTGAAAAATGGGATATTGATTTTATAGGATCAATTGCACTAGCCTCGTGTAATAGGCAAAAAAGATATATTTTGGTAGCAATTCATTATGTGACAAAATGGGTAGAGGCGATAGCAACAAAAATTGATAATGCCAATATCGTAGCCACATTTTTATATGAAAACATTATCACTCGATTTGGGTGTCCCAAGGAATTGGTTAATGATTGTGGAACCCATTTTATTAATTCTACAATTGCGGCTTTGACAAATAAATACAAGATCAAGCATTAAAAAATAACCCTCTATCACCCTTAGATCAATGGACAGACTGAAAAGACCAAGGATATTTTGTGTAAAATTTTAATTAAAAGAGTGTCTGGTGTGGGAGCAGACTGGGATATAAAATTATTTGCAGCCTTGTGGGCGTATCGTATTGCGTATAAAGTGACTAGCAATTCCACACCATTCCAATTGATGTACGGGCAAGAGGCAATATTACCAATTGAATTGGAAGTTCCGAGTTTATGAATTGCATTGGATGAACGTCTTGGTGACAAGAAATCTCTCTTGCATTGGTTAGCACAATTAAAAAAATTGGATGAAGTTAAGGCTATGGCTCTTTTAAGTATGGAAGCTACACAGCGCCGCCAAAAGAGTTATCACAATAGTAAATTATGTCTTAAATCTTTTATACCCAATGATCTAGTGCTTCTTTATGATAATCGCTTTTACCATTTTTTGGAGAAATTCCAAGTTCATTGGCATGGACCTTATCAAGTAATTGAAGTCTTTTCTAATGGTTCAATTTAATTGGAAGATTTTATGGGTATTCAATTTACCACCCGAGTTAATGGCAATCATTTACGTCTTTATTTTACATAAATCCAGGATAGATTTTCAAAACTGGAAGGAAGAGGGTGTACCTGTTCATGATAGCTTACTTTTATTAAAGGTGCATGATGGTTAGAAAAGACGGTTGATGGTCAATTTTGGGTCCTAATATGGATTAGTCAGGCAAATCAAAAGTGATGATTTGGTACACTGGATTAAAAATTGTTGCTTTACATCCCGAGTAAAAGGTTAGGAATGGGGCACTTAGTGATAGTTTTCGTTAGCATTGTGTTTTGAGCTTGGTTGTCCGAGTGTATGCTTATTGAAATATAGAGTGTTCTGCAGTCAAAGAGTAACGATTAGTCCGAGCAAGGAATACGTAATCAGCATTAAACAATGTCGATGGAAAGGTCAAAGAGAGCTGCGGACAGAGAGGAGAATGTCTGAAATGTGCGAAGTAAGAATAACTTGCAATTGTTGTCCCTAGTGGTGGTCACCAACATGGAGCCAATGAAGTTGAAAATCTATTGGTCTCCACAAAGGCAAAGAGATTTTAGAAATGTACAAATGTACGTGTTTTTGCGAGGATCAGATAACTTGCCTCCAATTGATGTAGAACTAGTTACAGAGTATAAAGAAAATTACGACCCAGAGGATGGTTCTAGTATAGTAAAAGAAAAAATAATTGAGATTGATGAGAGTATCTTACAGAAGGTATTATATTTATCAATAGGTGAATTAGTGGTAGGAGTCAAAGTGTCGAGTGACTTCAGACCAGGAAGTTACTTCGAAAGAGATATGGCATCCTTTGAGAAGAATCAAGGCTGAAAAGTGGCAGAGGCTTTTACTCCAGAGCTTGCGGAGTGGATGCGGTTTGTTTAAGCGGCTGAAGCAGGCGGCGTACAACGTACATGTCCAAGCGCTTGTTGTTTGCTACGATTGGAATACTTGAAGGCATGGTTTTTAATAGGGCGGCCTTTGTAGCAATCCGTATCTATGCAAAAATGGGAGCCAAGTGAAAAACGGATAAATTCGCTCTTTTGCTATACTCTAACTATGTGCACTCCGTTATTGCACATACGTTAAGTCAATCAGCAGTGGAGAAGAGTGTACCTTCTCCAATGCTGCAACAGGGTAGGCGGAGTTTACCAGTTGGTCTAGCGATAGTGGTTCACGAAATTGGGAAATCAAGTAGATTGCGGGAACAGGAGGCTATCGCGGAGACTATACCAGGGTGGGCTTCAATTCATGCAGTAATTGAGAGGGTGGTTGAGGCTCTAATTTTGAACATTAGAATATTGGAGGTAATATTGGGTCAAATTTCCCAATTGCAGCTTATTGTGAGTCAGTTAGAAGGAAATCTAAGACAACATTTGGAGTTGAGCCGGAAGGAGATAATGGAAAAAAGCCATCGAATTGTGGAACAGGGTCACCTTATTAGGGCAAAGACGGAATCCAAGTTGGCATTGGAGCGGAAGTTAGCGGAGGAAAAGAAAAATTAGGTGAATAATATAGATTGCATTCAAAGAATCCTGAACAGTCAAAAGCAAGAATTAATAGAGAATCGTAGGATATGGGATTTGGAACGGGAAGCATTGAAGTATCAATTGCAGGCAAAATGTGAAAAGCAATAAAATTGGAATAGAAAAAGGTAGAATTGAGAGACCAATATAGAATTGGAACAGATAAGCTGCAGGCAGAAATTGGTGCCTTGAAGGGTGAAGTGGAAAAATTGGAGGGCAACTTGGCCAATGCTGTTTGGCCACAGGTATTTATTCCACCAGTTTTGAGTACTAATGAGTTGGCAGAGAAGATGAAGCAACAAAGGCGCCAATTAGAGACGAAAGATGTCAGGATTTTATAATTAGAGGTTCAAGTTCGGGAATTGAAAGCAGATAATGAAGATTTATCAGTGCAGTTGAAAAGTAACCATGTTGATTTATTGGAGGAGGATGAGGATGTGCCATTAAAGTCAGATGCAGAGGAACCTCCTACGAATCCATGAGCATCTCAATCCCAAGAGCAGAAATATGTCATTATTTTGATTCAACTTTGTCATCATTTATCGCCTTGGGAAGCAATAAGGATTATCTGATGTTCTATTGAGGAGATTATATTTTGTACCAAAGATAGGAGATGTAGCATTTGATCAATAATATACAACTTTGTTAAAACTGGAGCAATTCTACCTTTGCGCCATTATTACATTAGTGCCTATCAATTCTAATTTCTTCAATGAGGTGCATATTGTAACAATTAATGATGCTTTGGTCCTTGATGTCAAGCATCTCTTGAGAGAAAATGCTAATAAGTTCAAATTTGAGGAAGACCTTCTATATTTTGAAGAACATTTGTATATCTCAAAAGGACCAATATGATTGTGCGTTCTTCAATCTTGCCATGACTTTCCTATTGCAAGTCACTTTGCATTTAACAAAACCTTGAAACTTATTTTCGAAGATTTTTGGTGGCCTCAAATGTGAAAGATAGTGAAGGATTTTGTGCTATCTTGTGACATTTATTCAAGGTCCAAAAATCTGCTGTCGTGGTAAAAATCCACTTCAAGTAGACGCAAGGTCCTTCTTTACAATCAAATTGGATCCAATATGCACAAACTTTCTTAAATTTTTCTTTTATAGTCACAAAACCATGCGTATAATAAATCAACAAAACTAGAAGCTTGAAAATTTATAAATCAAAATCCAGCCGTTTATATAAATTCAAATTTTGAAAGCATAGAGTTTACTTTTTTAGTCATCTTCACAAAAATTCTCAACCGTGAATTCATTACCGATCACCAGATATCATCAAAATATTAACAAATAATTATATAAGTAAAAACCAAATTAGAAACTTGAAAATTCATAATTTAAGATCCAACTATTCAAATAAGCTCAAAATTTGGGAAAACATAATTCATACCTTTGATCTTCATTACATAAATTTTGAGCTATGAATTCATTGCTGATTGTTAGATATCACCAAATCCTTGGCAGATACTTTTAAAAGTCAAAATCCTAAATACCTGAGAACAAATTTGCCATTACTCCCTAATCAAAGTTTCAAATGATATGAGATTTTAGATATAGACTCTTTATAGTATAAGTAATATATACACAAAAAAAGGGCTTCAAATTCTTCTTGAAATTCAAGTTCTAGCTTAAAGCAAATCCTTCTATTTATCTAACTTCTTCAAAACCCTAGTTTAGTTTGCTGGGTTTAACTAGCCATAACTCACTCATTCTAAACTCATTTCTATCAATTCTTGGATGTAGAATATATAGCTTGAAGTCTAGTTTCTAATCCAACTTCTTGATTTCTTGCTAGTATCTTAAAACTTCTAATATACCTTAAAAAGTGACAATAGGTGTCATATTACTAGTCTAAGTTCAAACAAGCATATCTCTCTCATCTAAGCTCCGAATCCTACGTTTCTACCACCTAAATTCATGCCAAGAAGAAGCTCTCTTTCAATACCTCTCTGGATTTTCCAACAAACCCCGTCTTCTTCTCCTCCGAGCTCATCAAAGAAGTTATAGCCAAAGTCTTCAAAGTCCAAGTCAACAATTAATAGTTTGAAGTTATAAAAATCCCAAATCTAATCCTCCAAGTCAGCACTATTAATGATAGCCGACTATTGACATCCAAATCTACTATTTATCCTTGATAAAATCCTAAATTCAACCTCAAAGTCAAAACTCCTTATATCTATAAATATAATCCTGAATCTACTAAAATCTAAGATTGGAAAAAAGATAAAAGAAATAAAAGAAAGTTTCAAGGCTAGATCAAAGTTAAAGTTAAGATTAAAGATAAGGTAAAATTTTAACCAAAAAAAAAGAAAGAAAGTGAGAATTTTTTTTTAAACTATATAAAAACTTAGATTAGTAAGAAGAAAGAAAGAACTTAATAAAATTTTGAAGAAAAGATAGTTAAGTTAGGTTTCTATATATGGATGTATTTACTTCACGATACTGCGATATTGCTCTTATAGAATTTTATAATCCTTGCCTGTTCCAAGATGGTTATGGTCTTCTATCTTGATGGACTTCATGACACATCTACTGCCATCCAATTTATTGGATAATATCTTTGTAGTGGTTAATCGACTCACAAAGATGACTCATTTCATCATTTACAAAAAGATTGTATCTAGTGAAGAAATGGCAAGGCTCTTTCTCAAAAACATATATTGATATCATGGCCTATTAGATGATATCATATCCAATCAAGGATCCCAATTTATATCTAAGTTTTGAAAATATCTTTTTGAAATATTGAAGGTGGATATTAAACTTTCTTTGGCTTTCTATCCTCAAACTGACAGCCAATTATAACAAGTTAACCAATTTTTGGAGCAGTATTTATAATATAGTATTAACTATCAACAAGACGATTGGATTTTATACCTACCATTAGCGGAGTTTGCATACAATAGTATTATTTATGCTTCAACTCAACAAACATGGTTTTACTCCAACTATAGATATCATCCAAAGCTTGATTTGTGGAATACGCCAAAGAACAACAATCCAACAACTAAAGGATTTGCAAAGCAGCTATCACAACACCAAACAACCTTGAAGCTTCAATTACAAGTAGTTCAAGATGTTTACAAGGCATCTACAAATAAATTTAAAAATCAATCGCTTACTTTTCATATTTGAGATAAGATATGGCTTCTTTGACTGAATATTAAGACTAAGCAGCCATATAATAAGTTGAACTATTGAAGGTTGGAACCATTTTCTAGCTAGAAGCAAATCAATCCAATGGCATATCTCTTAGAATTACCATCTATTATGAAGGTATATCCAATTTTTTATGTCTCTTTTTTAGAACCTTATAGAGAGTGACAAATTTTGATAAGGATACAACAATTGTCACCTAGTATTGAAATTGAATACTATAAAGAATACGAGGTTGAAAAGACACTTGATTCATGATGAAAGTGGAGCAAATTGAAATATTTAAAGAATACTTATAAAGAAGGAGAGACTTAAACTAAAGCCTTCATTTGTGTATAGTCATTTGTTCCAAGATAGAATAGAGTGATAGAAGCAAATTAGCTACCATGTCAAACCTTCAAGCATTAAGAGAATAAGACTCAAAAGATTTATTTTCCATGCAAGTTTTGAACAAACAAGTGCAATTTTCATAGTGTTTAATTGAACAAAGCAAACACAATACATTTCAACACCAAATAAGACCTCGATTGGAGCCATTAGGAGCAAGCTCCAACCATGCAAGTCTTGATTTCAATACTCGAGCTTCAATGATATTGCCGAAGTTTGAAAAGATAAATTCTTTTAGTCCTAAGATCTTATTTGGAGGATGTTTTGAAGGCTGCAATAAAGATCAGATCCTTGGATGGGATGTTTCAACAACAAAAGTATTAACTCAAGGCCATAGGCAATTTTTTCGAGGACCAATAGAATCCATTGCTCAAGAACAAAAAATAGAATATATAGCTTTATTAATACAATATATTCTTGATTTTTTAAGTATATAATAAGTTTAAACTCCTTTTGGAACTCGTCGCTAGAAAAGGAGGTGATATTAAGGACATATACTAAGGAGGTTCATAGAACCTTCTAGAATATTTTAGAAACTTTTTGAGTTAATAAAAGTCGGTTGAGAAGCTTTTTATTTGATGAAAGTCAGTTAAGAAGTTTTCCAATTAATAGAAGGAGCTCAAGAATCTTTCCAATTAGTGGAAAGAGTTCAAATAGCTTTCTAGTTAGCGGAAGGAACTCAAGAAGCTTTCCAATTTGTAGAAGCTATTGAAGAATCTTCTTAGTTAGATGGAAGCCGCTCAAGAAGCATCCTAGATATGAGTATATATAGGGGTCGAGGCTGAAGAGTTCTTCAATCTCGACAATGCATCTCTTAGAGTTCTAACTCATCTTTCTTAGTGTTATTCGTGTACTCATCTATTTAATTCAAATACATGTAGGTTTGTTCTGGAAATCTTATTCCAGTTTCAAGCCTCTTATTTTATATTCTTGTATCTTTGATACTAACAAGGTCTTTCTATATGATCTTAAATTCACTATTCAAAGAATAAAGAATTCACAAAGCTATGTTAGAAATATACAAGTTCAATATCAACACTTCTTTATGCTAAAATATAAGTTTAAATCTTTCAAATTCTAATATCAACAAATACTATAAGATGTTGTTGTAATACATGAAGTCTTGCTTGAGAATGCTCCAGGCACTTGGCTGTGGAAGATAAAAAAGAAATATGCAACAATAAGATCCTAACAACTCTAATGGAATCCTAAATAACTTTTATTAAATCTTAACAATATTAATCAAGCTTTGATCCAATCTTATAAAAATTACAAAAGAAGAATAAATAAATCATATATTAATCATTAAAAATAAAATAAAATAAAATAATATATAAAATAATAATTTTAAAAAATATTAAAAAAAAAATCTTAAAATCCTAATCAAACCCTAGTCAAATCCTAAGTCAAAATTTGATTAAATCCTAAGTTAAACCCTGGTCAAATCCTAAGTCAAACCCTAGTCAAATCTTAAATCAAACCTTAATTAAATCCTAAGTCAAATCCTAGTCAAATCTTAAATCAAACCTTAATTAAATCCTAAGTCAAATCTTGGTCAAATCCTAAATCAAACCTTGGTTAAATCCTAAGTCAAACTTTTGTTAAATCCTAAGTCAAAATCTAAATCAAATCCTAATCTTAATCAAATCTTAATGAAATCCTAATAAAATCCTAACTAAATTTTAATCAAATCTTAGTCAAATCCTAATCCTAATCAAATCCTAATCAAATCCTTATCAAACACTAAATCCTAAATCCAAATCATAAATCCTAACCAAATCCTAACTAAGCCCTAAGTAATTTCTAAGGTAGTTTTACAACCTCAATAACTACCAAATAAACCATTGATCTTGATTGAAAATTTATACATACCTTAACAACTAAGTTGACAACAAATATATCAAGTTTGAAGAAGATCAAATTTACAAAAAGAAAAAAATCCTATAAATTTACTCAAGTGTTGGTTGGCCTCCTTCTCCAATCTTAACACTAATATTCCAATACTTAAATCTCTTGTTCTCACTATTCAATTGCTTTCAAATTTCAGATTTGTATAGAAACTTAAGTCTTTTATCTATAGACACAAATTTTATTCAAATCCAACTAGCAAATTGCTCAAAATTTGCAAAATCCTAATTGACCCTCAAAACCCAATTCCCGAGACCTTAACCTATTTAGACCTCAATTACTTACAATTAAATCGTTAAATGAAATTCAAAATTATAGCACAAATTGACAAAAATAATATCAATTAATCTATAAAATTTTAGCCATAGATCTATTATAAAACTTTTGTAATTGCTCAAAGCATAAATCTTATTTTATTTTATAAAACTCAAAGTCACCCAAAACAACTTTGATTTTGCAAAGCTCTTACAAAGTCAATTTTGATCCAAATCATTTTAAATCAAATCCTATGCAAAATCTCTCAAGTTTGCTTTCTAACCTTGCTCTTTGATTTGCCAAAAAGCCCTTCATCTGCCATAGGCATGTTGTTTTGTGCCTTGGGATTTGATTTCGACCCAGATTCATAACTAGCCCTCTCCGGATATCAGCTCTTAGAAATTTGCGGTAAATTTTTTTGAAACCTATTTTCAACTTCTTTCTAAACATGCCTATATTATTTATTTTTCTAATCTAATTTGTTTTGTCTTATTTATGGCCATACAAAGTAATTAGAAGTCACTTCTATAAAAGACAATATTAACACCTTTTGATTTTTTTTTCTACTTCCTTCTCTATTATTTATTTTTTTAAGATAATTTTCGCAAATATTCTCATTTGAGTTTTTTTATAATATAACCACTCCTTTCTTCTTTCATCTAATGGTTTTCAATAGATCAATATATGACGTTCTTCATCTTGGTCAAATTCTTGATCTTCAATTTGCTCTTCTTCTCTCATTTTAATGGTCCTTAATAGATTTTGTTCTTCATCAAAATATATACATACTTCTCTTTATTTGAATAACTCGAGTCACTTGTCTGCTATAGGTGATTTGAATTGTATTCCATCAAGTTCTTGTAACAAATATGTTCCATTATCATAGACTTCTATTACAACATATGGTCCAAACCAATGCTTAAAAAACTTTCATAATGTACTATGTTGGTTGTTCAAACTATTGTCATAGATTAATATCCAATCACCTTCTTCTATTTTCTTAGGTCGTAGTCAATGCGTTTTATCAAATCTTTCTTTATTCTTTTTCCTTGCTTCTTTCAACCTTCCTATTGCCACTTCAATGTCCTTAGGCCTTCTTTCCAATTGTTGGATCCATACTGCTAAAAGCTGCTCTTTGTTAAAATCATCCTTCTAAGGTAATATTCTCCATATAGGCACTGTTTCTTCTATTGATATAACTGGCTTTTGTCCATATATTAATTTAGAAGGCATATAACCAGTCACCATGCTATGAATTATACAATCTGCCCATAATGCAAATGGTAATAGCCTTGGCCATTGATGTACTTTGCCATTACATGCTTTTATTAATGCCTTAACAATAAGTGAATGTCCACGCTCACTCTTCCCATTACCTTCTGGATTATATGCTGTTGTCAAAGAAAGTTTGATTCCTATTCTTCTAAAGAGTTTTCTTGCTTCTTTTGCATCCAATTCACCTCTATCTGCTATGATTTTTCCTATACAACCATAGCAACAAATAATGTCTTCGAAGAAAAATCGACATACATTTTTAGTACTCTTTGTTCTTAATGCTCGTCCTTCAACCATATTTGATAAATCTTCACATGCAAGTATCAAATATTTTATTTGTCTAAGTCCCATAGGCATTGCCACTAAATTCACTACTCACTTATAATGTAGTGCTAGAAGATAAGTTGGATGTAATTCATCGCAATGTCGAATATTAGAATAAACTTGACAAATTTCACATGATCCTATAAAATCAACCATATCTTTATATATGCCTTTCTACCAATATTTTTCCTTTAATTTAATAAAAGTTGCCTATATTCCTCTATATCTTGCCGACAAACTCTCATAAAATTCTTTAATAATCTTTTGTCCAGCTTATAAATCACATATCACCCATTGTGGTACTTCTCTTCTTTTTTTTGGATGCTTCTATAAATATCCATCACGTAAAAAATATCCATAGGCTTTGTTACAAATTTTTTTAAATTTTTGATCTGTCCAACCTTCTTGTCGCTTTAATGTACTTAGATACTTTCCAATATCTTCCCATTCACCTTCATATAAGTCTCTTAAAAATAATTCCAATGGTGTATTCAAACATACACCTTCTTCTTTTGATAATACATGAGTATAAAAATTTGTACCTACATCATCTTCTAAATCAATTGTATCTTTTTCATCATAATACCTTGCCCTTGATAACATATCTGCAACTAAATTATCCCTCCCTATAATGTGTTTAAACTTTGGATTCAAAGATTTGATATATACTATCCACCTTAACATAGCAATATTAGGAGTTGAACAACTTGTAATCATGTCCAATAAAGGCAGACAATCTGTTTCTATAACTACTAATGCACCAATCAAAAATTGCTTTTCATTTTTCATAGCAGTTACTACATTCCATAATTTTCTTTTAATTTGTGCATATGCTCTTTGTCTAATATTCAAAATCTTTACTCCAAACCGTACTACATATCTATTCCCTTGTTCATCATCTTGTCCAATTGCCCAACCTATTCCAATTGGACTTACACCAATTATTAATATTACTGGTCTTCTACATTCATAATTTATTTTCTTCAAAGTTGGAGGTGAAGAAAGAAGTTCTTTCAATTTTTCCATAGCTTTTCTTTGTTCTTCTTTCTATTGAAATCTTTTATTCGTCCTTAATAACTCATATAATAGATTTGCCATATGTGTAAAATGAGATATCTAAATATGATAGAAAATATACACTCCTAAAAATCTTCTGACTTCTATAGTGTTTGCACATTCTTTCATTTTTTTAATAATATCAATCTTTTCAATACTCGTCTTACGTCTATATGACCACACATGTGCCCAACAATCAGTATTTCATTTATTCCAAATATAAATTTTGTACTTGATAAGGTCAAGTGTACCTCTTCCAACCATGATAAAATCTTTTCACATTTCATAATATGATTTGCAACAAATCTTTTACAACCTTTTTGATCCAATGTCTCAACTTTTTCTTCTTCTACACATTCTTTAATTAAAACATCATCTAAAAATGCCATAGTCTTTTCTGATATAAATTCCTTTAATACTTTGTTCATTCCATTCATCATATGAGCTACTGAATTAGTAGCCCCTTGAGGCAATGTACACATTCTTACCAAACCCAATGGAGTCTTCATAGTAGTTAAATCTCTACTTTATAATGCCAATTGAAATTGATCATATCCTGAGTAAAGATCACCTATCGAATAGATTGCTCTTCCTGCAAATGCCTCTGCAAATTCATCCACAATTGGACTTGAACCCATATTTCTAATGGTTACTTTATTTACAGATTGCATATCTTGTATAAATCTCATTGTTCCATTTTTCTTTGGTACCGTAAACCATCGATTTGAATAAGACGCTATAGACGGTTCTAAAATCCCCATTTCAATCTTTTCATTGAGTAAGTTTATCAACTTAGATAAATGTGCTCTTGGTACTGGAATTGGTCGTAAATTCCATGGTTCATGAGGAATAATAAAAATAACCATAGGTGCTACAATATTTGGATCAACACATCCAATTTCATGTGCTTCAAATGCAAAAGCCTTTCCCTGTCATGAAAGCATATTTCTAAAGCATTTTTTTTCACATTTTGTCAAAAATCCTTCACATCCAACTTTTAATCCATCTAATATAGCATCCATAAATTTATGCCCTATCTTCCTAAGATCTCTCAAATTTGATTATATAGATGCTCTTTCCACTTTTTTCTTCACAATCTAATAATAGTAGCAAAGCCACTGGTTTAACCTTTTTTGCCAGTGATTTATATTTAGTTTCAACACGTACCTCTCGGTGACTTAAATTTTCTATAAAGTTTTGAATTTTATTATAAAATTCTTTAGAACATACATTGACAACTTTATTACCTCCTTATAATCCATATTGTAATAAATAATTTAATTCTCCTATAGTATCCGCAAATCCTACTTCTTCAAATGTTCCTCATATAAATTCATCCTTAATTAATCCTCCATTTTCTTTCAAAGTTTTTTCCATATTTTTAACATAATATTTATCTATTCTTTTTATCCTTTCAATAGTTTTAAAAGATAATACACCATCTTGTTTCAATCTAATAAGTCCAGTAGGTAATGTCATCTTTGTTAAATTCAGCGGGAGCATGTCTTCTTCTAATCCATTGCAATCCTGCTTTACAATGGTATGCAGTAAAAATCCTCAAGGTCTTCAAAATTTTCATTTGATAATGGCTTTTTTCTCAACATATCATCATCGACACAAATAGTTAAAAATTGAACTGCTTTCATTCCTTCTTGGCTTCTTATTCTTGCATAGGCTGAACCATCATCTATAATCTTTGTTTCTATTCTTGTGATAGTAATAAATGGTTGTCCCAATATAATTTGATATGTAGATATATCTTGTACAAAGAAATGTTGTTCATAAATGACATCTCCTATCATCACCTTTATATTTGGATAAGCTCCATACAATTCTCTCTTTGAATTGTTTGTTGATCTTATCATCCATCCATGTTCAGTATCAATCAGCCATTTTCCTTTTTTATATAACTCCTTTGATATTAAGTTGAATTCAGAACCATGATCAATTAGTGCAACAATTGGCTCTTCTAATTCTCCTAATTTTACTAAAGTTTCCGTTGTAGCTTTTGTCCAAAGACTTTGAGAATAATAACTAGAAGCTTAAATACTATCTTTTTTATTTGTAAATTTAACTCGTGAAATATCTCTAGTCAATTGAATTTCAATTTCTTCATCTTCATTGCTTTCCATTGCCTTTGTATCTTGTATATTTGATATTATGGTATCACCAATAGATTGTCATTTTTTTTTTATTGTATCAATAATATCTTTATGAAACTCTCGTTTTGTAATTCTTAAAATCTCACCAATTGTAAACTCAACCTTTCCACTTAAAATCCACTCTTCTAATATTTTCATCAAATCGGTAGCAGCTTCTATATCTGATTGTAATTTATAAGCAGGGGCCTTTTCCTTCTCTTTTATAAAATCTCTTTCTTTTGTAGGAACATTCTTTATTGTCTCTTCATGCATAGGATTTTTTTGTTGTCATGTTTTTTTTCCTCTTGTAGTATTTTTTTATGGCCCTTCATTATTCTCATCTCTTTTTTTTTTTCTTCTATTAATGCATCATGTTGATTCCTTATAATATGAGCATACACCAATAATCCATCTATTGGATCATTCTATCCAGTAATTTGTCGAATGTCATTGCCAACGTGCTTTAAATCATCTTTGGTAAATTTTCCTCTTTCAGCATAATTCATTGCACTTGTTTATAACAAATTAGATTCTCCTGGAAGTTAAAGATTTATGCTTAAACACTTGCCTTGATTTGCTTCCATCCAATATATTGACGCTTTATTGCTTAAGATTTTAAATGATTAGCTTATAAGTATCTTCATTCCTCCTTTATTAAAGTTTGTTTCTAATTTTTCTCTACTCTTCTTTAAATGTATCATACCATCTTTGAAAAAAATAACTCCTTTGCATAGCACCTCTGTAAAATCTTCACACTCCCTTCTTGAATGATCCATGCTATCACACCACATGCACCTATGTACTATACCATCCATTTGTCCAAATTTTTGTCTTGTTGATATTTTTGATGATTGGCCCTTTTCTTCAAGTTTTGTAAATTTTATCTACAAATCTCTCATCTCTCATATAATTTCATCAATGCCCATTTCTTCTTTCTTTGATATTGCCATTAAAAGTTGAATCATAGGCAATTTTATCATAGATACTTGCAATGGTCTTTGAATATCCACCTTATCTTTTCTCCTTTCTCTTTTTGCAAGTACTCCTATTGCTTCTTCAACTTCTTTCCAATTTGATGTCAATCCTTCTTCTTCTTCTTTATGTTCAAATAAAATTTCTAACTTCTCTTGTAATTTTCTATCAGTTGTTTGAAGAAAAAACTCCACTTTACTTGGATCTAGTAATAGCTTTTCTTTCTTTGATAAAAATGAATACTGCCTTTCAAACTCCTTCAATAATTTTGTCGCTTGAAGATCCTTCTTAGGCCTTTCAATCCATTCAAAAAACATCTTTTTTGTAATCCAATTACTTTCTTTAAAAAAATACTCACCCTTTAATGTTTGAGAATTTTTTTTCCATAAACCACCAAATTATCTTATAATAGACTTCACATGGCTTCTTATCTCTGATATAATAGCGAGTTCAAATAATTGAACCATCTCCTTCTCAGAAACATGCTTCAATTCCATTTTCTTAACATAACAATTTAAATATTTCATAATATTCTTTCCTTCAAGCTGATCAATATTGTCTACAACTGCCTGTAATGCCTTATGTCCACTTGTAACTCCACTAGAAGCTCCACTTGTAACTCCACTTGCCTTATTTGTCCACTTGCAACTCCACTAGAAGCTCGAATTTATGCACCATCCGTAATTCTTCCTTCAACTCTCTTGCCTTCCTTCTCCACAAGTCAAATAAATCAAAAAAATCCCAATAATCTTCCACTTCAAGCTTTCACGTTGTTGTGCAGTAAATACATCCATATATAGAAATCTAACTTAACTATCTTTTCTTCAAAATTTTATTAAGTTCTTTCTTCCTTCTTACCAATCTAAGTTTTTATATAGTTTAGGAAAAATTTCTCACTTTCTTTCTTTTTCTTTAGTTAAATTTTTACCTTTTCTTTAATCTTAACTTTAACTTTGATCTAGCCTTGAAACTTTCTTTTATTTCTTTTATCTTTTTTTCAATCTTAGATTTTAGTAGATTCAGGGTTATATTTGTAGATATAAGGAGTTTTGACTTTGAGATTGAATTTAGGATTTACCAAGGATAAATAGTAGATTTGAATGTCAATAGTCGGCTACCATTAATAGTGCTGACTTGGAGGATTAGATTTGGGGTTTTTATAACTTTAAACTATTAATTGTTGACTTGGACTTTAAAGACCTTGGCTGCGACTTCTTTGACGAGCTCGGAGGAGAAGAAGACAGGGTTTTTTGGCAAATGCAGAGAGGTATTCAGAGAGAGCTTCTTCTTGGCATGAGTTTAGGTAGTAGAAACGCAGGATTCGGAGCTTAAATGAGAGAAATATGCTTGTTTGAACTTAGACTACTAATATGACACCTACTGTCACTTTTCAAGGTATATTAGAAGTTTTAAGATTCTAGCAAGAAATCAAAAAGTTGGGTTAGAAACTAGACTTCAAGCTACACATTTTACGTCTAAGAATTGATAGAAATGAGTTTAGAATGAGTGAGATATGGCTAGTTAAACCCAGCAAACTAAACTAGGATTTTGAAGAAGTTAGATAAATAGAAGGATTTGCTTTAAGCTAGAACTTGAGTTTCAAGAAGAATTTGAAGCCCTTTTTTTGTGTACATATTATTTATACTATAAATAGTCTATATCTAAAATCTCATATCAATTGAGACTTTGATTAGGGAGTAATGGCAAATTTGTTCTCAGGTATTTAGGATTTTGACTTTTAAAAGTATCTGCCAAGGATTTGGTGATATCTAACGATCGGCAATGATTTCATAGCTCAAAATTTATGTGATGAGGACCAAAGGTATGAATTATGTTTTCCCAAATTTTGAGCTTATTTAAACAGCTGGATCTTTAATTATGAATTTTCAAGTTTCGGATTGAGATTTGACTTCTAAAAGTATTTGCCAAGGATTTGGTGATATCTAATGATCAACAATGAATTCACGGCTCAAAATTTATGTGACAAAGATCAAAGTTGAGAATTTTTGTGAAGATGACTAAAGAAGTGAACTCTATGCTTTCAAAATTTGAACTTATATAAACGGCTGGATTTCAATTTATAAATTTCCAAGCTTCTAGTTTGTTGATTTATTATACGCATGGTTTTGTGACTATAAAAGAAAAATTTAAAAAAGTTTGTGCATATTGGATCCAACTTGATTGTAAAGAGGGACCTTGCGTCTACCTGAAGCGGACTTTCGCCATGACATATTGGTGCTTCCACTGAGAGTTGCTTTAAGAGCAATCAGTTGGATTAAGAATCATGGAAGATACGAATTCAGGGACAAATTTACGAGAAGGATAAGGAACGGTTGAAGCCATGGATCTTCTGAGGGCGGTCACCATGTTGGTGGAACAACAACGATCTAATTTGGATGGACATGGAGCTACAAAGGCACTTCGAGGAGTCATTGACAAGGTAGGCCGGTTTGATGGCAAAGATGTCACTAAGTTTCTTAAAGCCTATGTTTGTGAAATGAAGATCCATCAAGTTCCACAAGCTAGAATGTTAGAGACTTTTGATTTGGTTGTGATACCAAAGATTCGAGATCGAGTACGTCATGTAAGAACAACTGCTAATGCAATCACATGGATGAGGTTTGAAGAACGGATGAGAAATGAGTTCTTTGATGAAGACACTAACAAGATGACTAAGCGGTTTTTCCTAGATTCGGTGGAATAACGCCCAGGAAAGATGATGGGACCAAATGAGTTACTCAGAGCATTTGAAAAGAAATATGGTCAACTTTCTATGTCAGATCGAATGTTCTTGGATGGTCGAAAGATTGAGTTATTTTTACAAGCAGCTGATGAAGCTTTAGAAGATAGATTGCTTATATTTTTGGGAGACAAGGATGCAAAAGGTGGCTTCACCACAGATTGGAGAAAAGTGGAGGAATCCATCATTTTATTAGCCAAACAACAAAGGGTGAGATCTAGGGGAATGGAGGCATATGCAGAAGCTATTCCAATAGGCATCTCAAAAGAGCCAATCACTTCTTCAATTCAAAATACACCATCGGTGCAATCCACTCCATCTATAGTTGTTGGAAAGAGCAAAACAATAGATGAAGGTACTCTTGAGGAATTAATCAAAGCTATAAAGGAATTAAGGGTGGAAATGAGTGAGTTGAAGAAGGGTCAAAGCAGTGGTTCTTCACAGCCACTAGAAGGAAAAAAAAATTATATAATGAGGTGCATTTGGTGTGATGACACTAATCATAGCCCGGAATAATTGCACAGAGTATGCCGGAGCTTTAAAGGATGGAAAAATCATTTTCAAAGAAGGAAGAATTAGGGATGCAGCTACAGATTCTCCATTGGATATTAATTTTGGTAAAAGAGGAATGAAGAAGGTGATGGAGGATTGGATAAAAAGAGCTAAATCTCAAGATTCAAGCAATGTCAATTCTTATCAAATTGTTGCATGGCAAAATAATATTGAAATTCCGTTTCATGGAACACGTGAGGCTATGATACGAGGGGCCCAAGCTATCAGACAAAGAACTGGATGGGATGATCCTGTTGACACTACAAGTATCAAAGCTTTTCTGGATAGAAATAAAGAGAAGGATGGCAACCAAGATGTTTGGGTAGAAGTGAAGAGAGGAAGAAATGCAGAAGAAGAAAAAGAAGGAGAGCTTATAAATAAAAGGCAGACTTACAAAAGTAATGAAGGTGAGAAAAAAAGGAGGATTTTGTTTAAGGTACCAACCATCCATCAGGGTCTACACCTTCAACTTCAAACCCGAAAGATACATTGTTGCCTAAGGACAAATGGGTGGAGAGAATGAGAGCAAGCAAGGAAAAGGAAAAAGAAGAAGCGGGACGAGGTAAGGTTAAAGGCCCTACTTATAAACTTTGTTCTGATATAGAAACATCAATAGATATGAAAGGAATTTTGGAAGAGAGAATTCTTGATGCTAAGATTGAATTCACATTGAGAGAAGCCTTGGGAATAGCAAAGAAAGATTTTCATGAACTCATAATCGACGTAATAAAAAGAAAACGTCAAATGACAACCAAAATAGTCATGGCTAGTGCAATTGATATTTACATAACTGAAGAAGAAGGTGATGAGATTGCTCATGTATTCTCCACAATATGTGATTCTGGGTCCAAAAAAGGTTGCAATGAAGAACTTACAAATAATACTTATGATATCCAAGAGCAAAGCCTGGATGATGATTTGGATGAGGATTTAGAAATGGAGGTACTAAGTATATTTTCTCCTAAAATTCAAACATTACTAAAAAAGATTGCTATAAAAAATGAAGGAATTAAGAAATCAAGAGTTGAAGATGATTGTAAGATTGAAGAACAAATTAATCTTGCAACAAAAGAAATAAAAGTAAGAGAGAAAGATGAGGCAAGAGTGCACGCATGTTTATTGGCTGCAGATGAGGGAAGTGTGAGTAAAAAAAGAACAATGTATGCTCATCCATATTGGACAAGGGCTACAACAGAAACCCAAGTTAAACTTGGAAATTTAGAAGAAGCAATACATGCTCTTGTGGATCATGGATCTAAAATTAATATAATATCAAAGGTCGTTTATGAAAAAAGAAAATGGCCTATAGATACCAACTATGGATGGGTATTGAAGACATGAAAACCATGAAGAGAATTAACATGGTGCATCTTGGCCAGTTAAAACAAAAGAGCAGAAATGTGGAGGTGAATTCGGGGTATTCTTTTATTGTAAAGATCAAAGAAATGCGTGTCAATTATCACTTGGGCAACCATACTCTTCTGACTTCAAGGGCTAAAACTAAGGTATTGAGCGATGGATCACATTATGCTAGAATTCGGAATTGTGATGGAAGAAATTCAGTGCAATTTTTCACAATAAAGCCAGAGCATGAAAGACATCGAGATCAATTGCGAGAAGTACCCCTAGACATTGAAGAGATTTTCTAGGATTTAAGGAGCACACGTGGAGCATAGGGATCTACGGGTGTAAGTATTTTATTTACTACTACATTCTCCAATGTACAGAAGAATGACTGTGGAATTTTGGATTTGACTAAATATGGTATTTCAAGTTTTCAAGGTATTGATATATTAGACTCTAAATATAGAGTTAAATTAAGAAAAATTGAAAAAAATCTAAAGATGAAAGGAGTGCTTTTGGAAGATGAAGCTATTTCAAGGATGGTGGTAGAAACAGGGTTTGTAAGAAATGTTTTGCAACAGTTGAAAGATTTAAATGAAGGAATGGATACAAGAAACAATAATGATATTGTGATAGAAATTCATAATCAAGCTCTTTATGAAGAAATAAAACAATTTGTTAAAAATCCTACTAAAGAAGCTAACAATTACATATTTGGAATTGAAGCACAAGTGAATACAAAGTACAAATCAGTGGCAAAGAAAATTAAGCCTGTGGCAATACAATTGCCTGAAGATTCCAAAGATCATGTAAAACAAGCTGAAATGGAACCAAGGCTAAGGAATCTAGAGGGGATTAGACATCGGTTTATGGAAGAAACACTCAAGAAGTTGAAGATTGGAGGGGGTGAAATCTTGACTGATCTTGAAAGAAACCTTTTTTTAAATATGCTTTCTAAACACGGAAAGTCATTTGCATCAAAATCTAATGAAATAGGATGTGTCCATCCAAACATAGTGGCACCAATGGTGATCTTTACAGTTTGACATATATCATAGGACTTAAAACCTATTCCAATTTCAAGAGCTCAACTCTCAAAATTAATTGAGTTGCTCAAGGAAAAAATGGAAATAGGAATCTTTGAACCTTCTATGGGACCATATTCCAATCGTTGGTTCACGGTGCCGAAGAAAACAGGAGCATTAAGATTTATTCAAGATATGCAACCCGCTAACCGAGTTACCATTAGAAATAAAGATTCCAGTCCAATTGTGGATGAGGTGGCTGAGGCTTTTGCAGGCCATGCCATTTATTCAATTGGAGATTTGTATTCAGGCTATGATCAGTTTCAATTGGCAACAGAGATCAGGGATTTAACCACAATGAAGACTCCTTTAGGTTTGGTTCGAATGTGTATATTACCTCAAGGTGCCACCAACTCAGTGGCACATATGCAGAATGCAATGAATCGAATTCTAAAAGATTTTGTACCAGAAAAGACTATACCATTTGTGGACGATATTCCAATCAAAGGTTGCAGAGAAGAAATAAAAGATGTGACTGTGGAAGCGGATGGCTGCAAAACATTTGTAAAACAACATATTAAGGATGTAGAGAGGATTTTGAAAAGATTGGAGGAGGTGAACTTAACTCTATCCATTGATAAATCCAAATTTGGAGTTGAAGAAATTGTAGTTGTAGGCCATTTGTGTGGAAGCTATGGAAGAAAGCCAAATTCAGATAAGGTAGATGTTATTTCACAAATGAAAGCCTGCAATAATATCACTGAGGTGAGAAGATTTCTTGGAGCATGTGTTTTCTATCAAATTTGGATACCTCATTTTGCTCATGTAGCGGAGCCTTTATACAAACTTTTAAGAAAGGGAAATAAGTTTATTTGAGGCATGGAGCAAGATAAAGCTATAGAAGATTTTAAAAAGATTTTAAGATCTCCACCAGCTCTAAGACAAGTGAATTATGAGAATGATAAACCTGTGATAGTAACAGTGGATACTAGCCCTATTGCCATAGGTTGGGTTGTTGGACAAGAAGATGTCAGCAGGAATCGATTTGCTATTAGATATGGAGCAAGAATCTTGACAGAGCGCCAGAGGGCATATCCACAAGTGAAAAGAGAGTTGTGGGGTGCAATTACAGCATTGAAAGCAGAAAGAAATTATTTAATTGGAGCAAATGTGCTATTAGAGACTGATTGTTTACCTTTGCTCGGTATGATATCTAACTGCTCAACTCCTGATATTGCCATGCTAAGATGGATAGCCTATATTAAATCTCTAAATCCAATTTTGATTCACATTAAAGGCAAAGAAAATATAGTAGGGGATATGCTATCAAGGGCTAGATATATGGATAAAGAAGAAATGATTGCTGAAGAAGAGAATGAAGATAGCTGTAATAAAGATTTGGATTATGTATTTTCAACAAATAAGGAGAGAATGGAAGAAGTTCTACCTTTTGAGGCAGAATCATATGAAGGAAGATTGAAAGACATTAGCATTTATTTGAGCACCCTTAGAAAATTGCAAGATTAGTCAAATAAGTTTTTTAAAGAAATCAGGCAATATTCATATGGATATTTTCTACGGGATGGGCTTCTTTGGAAAAAACCAAAAAGAAAGGATGGAATGCCGTTGCGGGTAGTTGGAAATGCATGCACCAAAGCTCAAGTTTTAAAGGAATTTCATGATTCACATTGGGCTGGGCATCGAGGAGTTTGGGCTACATATACAAAGATTAAGGAGCGGTATTGGTGGAAGGGTCTTTATAAAGATGTAGAGAATTTTGTGGGATCGTGCCTTGAATGCCAACTTCAATCCAAAATCAGATATCGTGATGAACTTCACCCAACTTACCCTCTTTCTATTCACTTCCAGTGGGTAATTGATTTAGTAGTTATGCCAGTTGGATTATGGAATATGAAATATTTAGTTTTGGCACGAGAAGAGTTATCAAACTATGTTGAAGGCAAAGCTTTAAGAACCAAACAAACAGCTGGAATATGTCGATTTATTCTTGAAGATATTTTTAGTCGCTATAGATGTATTGGAGGAATGAAGGCTGACAGAGGGGAATTAGATGTTGCTGAAGCTAGAAGTTTTTTTGAAAGATATGGAGTGAAGCTAAAATTAACCACTGCATATAATCCAGAAGCAAATGGGAAGAGTGAAAGAGGCCACCTACCAATCATACATGCATTAGTTAAAGCTTGTAAAGGCAATTCAAAGGAATGGCCAAGGCTACTACCATTTGCTTTATGGGCCGATAGAACCACCCATAGTACGGTAACGGGATACATGCCAGTTGAATTAATGTTGGGTCAAAAGCCCATTATGCCAGTAGAAGAATCTATGCTTACGTGATTATTTTTATCTTGGGAAGATGGCATATCTTGTGAAAGACTTTTGGAACTCTGGATCCAACAAATTGAGAGACTATCAGAAGACCACCAATTGGCACTAGATAGGTTGAAAGCAGCAAGATTGGAAAATAAAACACGATTTGATCAAACTCATCGATTGTGTTTGAAACCAATCTTGGAAGGTGATTGGGTAGTGATTTATGACAATACTTTGGACTACCAACATAGTACGCAAAGAAAATTTTCTCGGAGATGGTTTGGACCATATATTGTTGTAATTGCTCATGACAATGGAACTTACTCACTTCAAGAATTAGATGGAACATCTATCCGAATTCCGATAGCAGGTAAACGAATGAAAGCTTTCCAAAGAAGAAATAATAATTGTCTACCTCAAGACTTTGAAATGTACCTGTCTGACGAATTATAGAATCAAGAAGATAAAGAAATTCAAGATGAAGACGAATAGGATGAAGGATGAATGGTGGCACATGCCGGAGGATGTGCAGGTTTGGAGGGGGTGGATGTCGTGAAGTAAATACATCCATATATAGAAATCTAACTTAACTATCTTTTCTTCAAAATTTTATTAAGTTCTTTCTTCCTTCTTACCAATCTAAGTTTTTATATAGTTTAGGAAAAATTTCTCACTTTCTTTCTTTTTCTTTAGTTAAATTTTTACCTTTTCTTTAATCTTAACTTTAACTTTGATCTAGCCTTGAAACTTTCTTTTATTTCTTTTATCTTTTTTTCAATCTTAGATTTTAGTAGATTCAGGGTTATATTTGTAGATATAAGGAGTTTTGACTTTGAGATTGAATTTAGGATTTACCAAGGATAAATAGTAGATTTGAATGTCAATAGTCGGCTACCATTAATAGTGCTGACTTGGAGGATTAGATTTGGGGTTTTTTATAACTTTAAACTATTAATTGTTGACTTGGACTTTAAAGACCTTGGCTGCGACTTCTTTGATGAGCTCGGAGGAGAAGAAGACGGGGTTTTTTGGCAAATGCAGAGAGGTATTCAAAGAGAGCTTCTTCTTGGCATGAGTTTAGGTGGTAGAAACGTAGGATTCGGAGCTTAGATGAGAGAGATATGCTTGTTTGAACTTAGACTAGTAATATGACACCTACTGTCACTTTTTAAGGAATATTAGAAGTTTTAAGATACTAGCAAGAAATCAAGAAGTTGGATTAGAAACTAGACTTCAAGCTATATATTCTACATCCAAGAATTGATAGAAATGAGTTTAGAATGAGTGAGTTATGGCTAGTTAAACCCAGCAAACTAAACTAGGATTTTGAAGAAGTTAGATAAATAGAAGGATTTGCTTTAAGCTAGAACTTGAGTTTCAAGAAGAATTTGAAGCCCTTTTTTTGTGTACATATTATTTATACTATAAATAGTCTATATCTAAAATCTCATATCAATTGAGACTTTGATTAGGGAGTAATGGCAAATTTGTTCTCAGGTATTTAGGATTTTGACTTTTAAAAGTATCTGCCAAGGATTTGGTGATATCTAACGATCGGCAATGATTTCATAGCTCAAAATTTATGTGATGAGGACCAAAGGTATGAATTATGTTTTCCCAAATTTTGAGCTTATTTAAACAGCTGGATCTTTAATTATGAATTTTCAAGTTTCGGATTGAGATTTGACTTCTAAAAGTATTTGCCAAGGATTTGGTGATATCTAATGATCAACAATGAATTCACGGCTCAAAATTTATGTGACAAAGATCAAAGTTGAGAATTTTTGTTGTGAAGATGACTAAAGAAGTGAACTCTATGCTTCCAAAATTTGAACTTATATAAAACGGCTGGATTTCAATTTATAAATTTCCAAGCTTCTAGTTTGTTGATTTATTATACGCATGGTTTTGTGACTATAAAAGAAAAATTTAAATAAGTTTGTGTATATTGGATCCAACTTGATTGTAAAGAGGGACCTTGCGTCTACCTGAAGCGGACTTTTGCCACAACAACATCGGGTTCACCAAATTATGTCGTAATATGTGAAGTCTTGCTTGAGAATGCTCCGGGCACCTAGCTATGGAAGATAAAAAGGAAATACGTAACAACAAGATCCTAATAACTCTAATAGAATTCTAAATAACTTTCATTAAACCTTAACAATATTAATCAAGCTTTGATCCAATCTTAAAGAAATTACAAAAGAAGAATAAATGAATTATATATTAATTATTAAAAAAAGAAAAAAATATATAAAATAATAATTTTAAAAAATACTAAAAAATAAAATCTTAAAATCTTAATGAAACCATAGTAAAATCTTAAGTCAAACCTTGATTAAATCCTAAGTCAAATCTTAGTCAAATCTTAAGTCAAACCTTGATTAAATCCTAAATCAAATCTTTATTAAATCCTAGGTCAAAACCTAAATCAAATCCTAATCCTAATCAAACCTTATGAAATCCTAATAAAATCCTAACCAAATTCTAATCAAATTCTAGTCAAATCTTAATTCTAATGAAACCCTAATCAAATCCTAATCAAACATTAAATTCTAAATTCAAATTCTAATCAAATTCTAGTCAAATCCTAATCCTGGTCAAATCCTAATCAAATACTAAATCCTAAATACAAATCTTAAATCCAAATCCTAAACCCTAATCAAATCCTAATAAAGCCCTAAGCAATTCCTAAGGCAATTTTAGAACCTCAATAACTACCAAATAGACCATTGATCTTGATTGAAAATTTATACATGCCTTAACAACTAAGTTGACAACAAATACATCAAATTTGAAGAAGATCAAACTTACCAAAAAGAAAAAAATCTATAAATCTACTTGGGTATCAGCCAGCCTCCTTCTCTAATCTTAACACCAATATTCCAGTGCCTAAACCTCCTGTTTTTACCATTTAATTACTTTTAAATTTCATATATGCATAGGAAATTAAGTCTTCTATCTATGGACATAAATTTCACTCAAATCCAATTAGCAAATTGCTCAAAATTTGTAAAATCCTAATTGACCCTTAAAATCCAATTCTCGAGACCTTAACCTACTTAGACCTTAATTATTTACAATTAAATCAATAGATTAAACTAAAAATTGTAACATAGATTGACAACAATAATACCAACCAATTTACAAAATTGTAGCTGTAGATCTACTATAAAACTTTTGTAATTGCCCAAAGCATAAATCCTATTTTATTTTATAAAATCCAAAATTGCTCAAAACAACTTTGATTTTGCAAAGCTCTTACAAAGTCAATTTTGATCCAAATCACTCCAAATCAAATCCTATGCAAAACTTTTTAGGTTTGATTTCTAATCTTATTCTTTGATCTACCAAATAGCCGTCTATCTGCCATAGGCACACTATTTTGTGTCTTAGGATCTGATTTCGACCTAGGTTCATAACTGGCCCTCTCCAAGTATCAACTCTTAGAAATTTGTGATAAATTTTTTTGAAACTTATTTTCAAATCCTTTCTAAAGATGCCTATATTATTTATTTTTTAATCTACTTTATTTTGCCTTATTTATGGCCATATAAAGCAATTAGAAGTCACTTCTATAAAAGGTAGCATTAACATATTTTGATTTTTTTTTCTACCTTGTTCTCTATTATTTATTTTTCTAAGATAATTTTTTCAAATATTCTCATTTGAGCTTTTTTATAATATAACCACTCCTTTCTTCTTTCACCTAATGGTCATATTACTACACGATAATATATTCCAAACAAAAGTAATAACAAAGAGATAACTTCAACTTATTTGAATATCACAAAAAAATGTATGTAGGCCCATAATCTTTTAAAAAAATTCATTAAATATAATACTAGTAAATAAAATCTAATAAAGTTATAAATAATAGAAGAGTGAATGAGTTATCTTTCACTTCCAACATCCATTACTTATAGGTGGTGGTTGCTACCTTAATAGATAACTTTCATCTTTTGACTTTTATATTTATCAAAACATATACCAAGTATATTTTTGACATCTTATGTTCTTTGAAGATACACTTTTAATATATTCAATATACTTATAAGATCCTTTGGCAATTCACCTACCTCAAATATATCTTATAGCATACATTTTATTTTCTTACCTATTCTTTGGATATTTTCTAATACATCTTTTATCCTCTTGACCTTCTCTCTTGGCCTTTGACTTCATCTTTTATTTATAGGATGGCCTTTCTATTTATCAAGAGACAATCCTTTGACCATTAATAATTTATTTAAAATTATATTTTTTATTTGGTAATTTATTCTACTTTTATTATTATCTATTTATTTTAACATGAAGGATCTCTTGAGATCTTAGAATGTCTTCTTTACTAGAGGCCTTAATTTCAGCTTATCTTTGCATATCAATCAAGTAAAAGAGGCAACAATTTCAGAATAATTTTTGATGAAGATTCAAAAATAATTGGCAAATTTTAAAAAATATTGTATATCTCTTACAATCTTCAGAATGGCCCAATATATAATCACCTCTATCTTCTTGGGATCTATCATCAAATCCTCAATAGATACAATGTATTCTAAAAATTCCATCTTTAATTGATGAAATACATATTTTTCTATCTTAGTATATAAATTTGTATCTTATAGTTTTTGTAATGCCAACTTTATATGCTCTTTATGTTTTTCTAGATTTTTCAAATAGATCAAGATATCATTAAGATAGATCATCACAAACTTGTCTAGATGTTCTTAAAAGATGTTATTCATTAAATGCTGAAACATAGCATGTGCATTTGTTAATCCAAAGGACATGATATTATATTCAAAATGTCCATATCTTGTCCAAAATGTGGTCTTCTATTCATCTCCCTCTTAGATCTATCTTAGTATAGATCTTGACTTGGCCAAATTGTTCCAAAATTTTTAAGATTAATAGTAGTAGATAACAATTCTTCATTGTTATCTTATCTAATCCTTGATAATTAACAAACATATGTAAAGAATCATCACTTTTTTTCACAAAAAATATAGGTGTATCTATTCAAGACTTTGAATGTCTAATGAAATTTTTGTAAGGTTTTCATCAATATAATCCTTCAATGCTAAAAGCTTTTTTTGAGAAAGATTATAAATTGGGCCAAAAAATAGTTGCATTCCTTCTTAAAGATCTATAATATAATTATATAGTCAGTGTTTTAGGATTTAGGATATCAATATATTATTATTATTATTTTATTATTATTAAATTATAAAAATAATAATAATATATTGATATTGATATTAAAAAAGTATAATCTATTTATAGATTAGAAGTTGCAGAGAATGACATTTTTTATAGAAATCCTTGCAAAAAAACTTTATAAAAAGTCACAAGTTGGTAAGCCTTTATTTATTGAAGTAAGGGCCTTTATAAGACTAGACAAAGAAAGTACATCAAATGTTATTTATATAACTCCAACTAAAAAAGATATGATTTTATCGGCAATTATTTCAAAGTAGTATAGCAAATTTTAAGATATTTTTCAGAAGAAGACTATCAATATATTATTATTATTTTTATACACTAAGAGGTTTAACACATACTACATTAAGCTATATATCTTCTACTTTTAAATATGAATTCAAATTGCTTACCAATATAGTAGGAATGTGTAAGATAACATATTATCTTGCTGGAGCCTATCAACATTGATCTTGATAACATTGGAATAGTCAATTATCAAATTTCACAGCTTGGCTAATGGCTTTATTGAGTGATTATGGATTTAAAAGCGAAAATAAAAAATCCTTCATATTATCTTTTAATCTCTAATAGAATTAACTCATCAAGGCTTCTTTATTCCAATTGATATTGCATACTAGTTGTTTGAAATCAAATGTATAGACTGATGCAAAGTACGCCCCTTGTCACAATATTTGGATCTTAACTATTGTCCAATGAACCTTATCATGTTTTCCAAATGCTTTTGCAAATACTTCTATGAAAGCTTCAAAGTTGTTTAAAATTGATAATCTCTTCTCAAACAAGGAAGCAAATCATAATAATATTTGCTCCATAAGCAAGATACCAATCAATCCAATTTATGATTCTTCTATTGGATAAGTATCAGATTATAAAAATGTTATCAATTAAATTTGGTTAACAAATCCTTGAAAATTTGAATCTGTATTATCATATTTCTTTGGAAGACTAACTCAAGGCTCTTTACATTGCTAAACATATGTATTTCTTTGGTGTAGTATAGATAGTAGTGCATCCTTAAGCACAGAAGTTGGAGGTAGATGTAGTCTAGGTTGTGGTACTTCAAATGTTATATCGTTATGAAGTTTTGCAATAATCCCTTCAATTTCTATAATTTTAATAAATAAAATTATAAAAGTACTTATGAAGGCATTTAACTTGGATTCAAAAGATTCGATCATACTAATGTTGTGACTTGCAGCTATTTTAAGAGAAAAAAAAATGAATCTATAAGAAGATAATATCAATTTATAAGAGGATAATCTGTAACTTTTAAAATACCTTTAGATTTTCAAGGAGAAGGGTGATTTACTCTCTCATAAGAAGAATAAAGCTCCAATATTATGATAAAAAAAATATCAATTTAGAAGAGGATACTTTGTAATTTTTAAAGTGCTAGTATACCTTCAAAAAGAGAGATAATCTACTTCCTAACAAGAAGGATCTAACTCTAATATTTAAAATAAGAGTAGTCTCAACAAACTATCAAAGATACAAGAATACAAAACAAAAAACCTAATTTAGAAAGAGGTTTCAAGAAGAAATCAATAAAGACTTAGATTATCTAGATGCGTATATGAATAACATCAAAAAAGGTGAGTTAAAATCCCAAGAGATGCATTGTTGAGATTGAAGAACTCTTTAGTCTTGACTTCAATATATATCCCTATGTAGAAAGCTTCTTGAATGGCTTCTATCAAATTAAAAAGCTCCTCAAGCAGATTCTATCAACTTGGAAGTTTTTCAAGCTCTTTCTACTAAATACAAAGCTTCTCAAGCTATTTCTATCAATTACAAAACTTTTCAAGTAACTTCCACTAACTAAAAAACCTCTAGAATATTTTAGAAGGTTTTGTGAACTTCTGAAGTGTATATCTCTAAAATATTTATAAAATCACAAAATTTTAAACAAGTTTTATTAAATTTCTTTTAAAAGCTATTTTTAATACTTTTATCATTGACATTGAATTGACATCTTAAACATATAACTTTTCTAATAAAATAGACTTTGATAATGGAGTTTCTAGGATGATTTGTAATAGTGGCTAAGGTGATTCTATTCTCTGATCATTATATATGGTCATATAAAGTTCTTCATTTTGTTTAAACAAGGTCTCTGTCTTGACTCTCAATGCTTCAAGAGTATTAATAATTGAATCCAATTTGGCTTCTTTGGATTTTGCTATATAAAATCTTTCACTTCTTATTGGAAAAATAAGATAAGATGAAATAGATATAAAAAATCAAGAATAATATTGATTTAAAAGAGGATAATTTATTAATTCTATAATATTATTATACTTCTAATAAGAGAGATAATCTATTTTCCATCTACAAAGATCAAACTTTGATATTGTGTTATATTAATATTGACAAATTATTACAGACACACTATTCAAGTATAATAAGACCAAAAGATCCAAATTGAGCCATAATAATTGCTTTGTCAAGATTATGGATCCCCTTAACCTCAATTCTTATATGTACTAGGTGCAAGGAAGCTCCTTAAGGAGTTTTCTTCATGCTTGGAGGTGAAGCAAGTTTAAAATCCTTCTATAATCATCTAAGATCTCTTATAATCTTTTAAGACCTTCTAGAACCTTCTTGAAACCTATTAGGGCCTTTTTAAAATTATTAAGAATCTTTTAAGAATAAATAGATTCTTTTATAATCTTTTATAATCTTTTAGAATCTTCTTCTATTATATGTCCATTATTGAGGTAGAAAGAATTTATTTTAAAAAAGCATTAAACTTTTGGCTATCACTAATTTCTTAATCAAGTATTAAGATAGATAAAAATTCCAAATTTATATAAAGTTGTATTTGAAAAGGGCAATTATGTCAAATATATAAGCCTCAAGTACTCTAGAATCTCCAAAATGTAAAAAAATATATTAAATCCTTTGTTAACCTTAAAGGAGATTTTTTCCAAACTTTAACAATATATATTTTTAAATTAGACTATCCATAAGTATTCAAATTTTACATGAAGTACTAATATACTCTTAACAACTACCACAAGAAATTTCAACTATCAATTCATTGCAAATCTTTAGATATTACAAAAATCCTAATAGTAGCTTCAAATCCTTATTTATAGACACTTAGGTGCTAAATTCTTCATATCTCACTAATTAAATGCCCAAATGCCATAAAAATTTAGCATATAGCTTTTTAATATAATAATTCATCTTTTTAAAAAATTTTAGATGAAAATTCATCCAAAAGCTTAATATATAGTGGAAATCATCACTATCAATAAAATAATCTATTTATTACCTTGGAATTCAATCTGTTGTCTTTAACTTCTAATATCTCCTTCTTTTGAATTCTAAATATAACAACTCTTCTATATAAGATGTAGGTATTAAAATCACCTCTCCAATTGTACCTCTTGATCTCCAAAAGCTCTTATATAATTCCTTGTATCCTCAAAAGAATAATAATAGGTACAATTTATATACCTTAAATTCAAGTGCCTACTCTTCCATAAAAACTCAAAATCTTTCGATTTTTATAACAAAATTGTAATATAAAAAAGAAGCTTTTTAATCCTAGTCTTTGATTTTTGAATGCTTTCTCTAAAGTCACCAAAATCCTTCTTTTCATTGTAGATAGCATATTGAAAGCCTATTGGATATGATGATTGACTAATAGAAATGAAGATCTTCACCTCTTGCCTTCATTTATTAATATATTGCTTTCATCCTTCCAAATAAGCCTCTTAGTAGTTTAGTTTTTCATCTTTGAATACCAATATCCTCTCAAGGCTTCATACTAAACATTTAGGTCCTATATTATTTAAATGCCATAATCAAAATAAGTAAAAAAAATCAAAATAAAGTTTTTTACATCAACTCCTTTAAATAATTTATTTACCATTTTAATACATATTAGAATTTATGAATATATTACATATTTTAATTAGTTTTTACATATTGTAAGTATTTACAATATGACACCGTGATAGCTAGTAAAATTAATGCATCTCTTATCTTGCCCCTTTACTATATTAATTGAATCTTATAAAAGTTTCTAGGGAGGATCTAAGAATGATAAAATATTCTATCAATATAAAAGATGTTTTACATGAACTTCTAAAAACCTATTAAAAATCTAAATAATTATTCAAGGATAAAGAAGTTTCTAAAAGATTTTATTTGCTTTTAAAGATCTATAAAAAATTATAAAAATATCTTCTTCTTCTTTTTTAAATTTTAGAAAGTTTTAAATAATTCTTGATAATATAATTTCCCATGTGTTTGTGAAGTCAATATTTCTTTGTGCAAATTTATAGATAAAATATAAGATTGGCTTAACAAAAAAATCATAAAAAAGAAGATAAATAAAATTCTTGTGAAGAAAAAAAGACTAATACAAATGCAAAACTCTATTCTTATGATATGTGCTTATTTGATATATTACATCTATATATCTACATATGTTATTTTTATTTTATTTGTTATATAATTTTTTAAAGTGATATACTTTATTTAGAAGAAGTACATGATTGTATCAGAGAAGGTCTTCAAGCACGAAAAGAGTTGCAAACAAAAGTTCATGTATCATGGCAGATATCGACGGATGAAAGAATGAAACGAGCGCGTTCATCCACGGCAAGGGATCTACGGAGATATTTTGAGCTCGCCCATCCCCTCTGACGAAACGTAACGACGGGCTTCGTTGGTCCGTCCGTCCATCCGTCAAAGTGCCGGGGTTCCAATCACCGTGGCCCTGGCCTTTGGTTGCCGATCAAAGCTGTGAAGCCCTACTTGCATGGAGCGTGTCCTCGCCCTCGTGCTCCTCCTCTTGCCTCAGCTTGACATCTCCGCCCAACCCCTCACCTCCTCTCGCCGAGTCCCCTCCTAGTTGCTGCTAGAGCGTCAGTTATCGGGCATGCATTGTGGCCTCTCATCTTTTGCTCTTGTTGCATTGTAAGCAGCACCATCGCAGCGGCCCTCTCCTGACTCCACAATGTCAGGCGGTTTCTTTCGAGTGCGTTTCGCTCCCCTTCCACCACCACAATCCATCCCTGGGGTTTTTTCTCTCATGCTGGCTCTACTTTCCAATTGCTCATATAGTATAATTGCCTAATTGTCGGTTTCCTGCTTCTCCCGGGCTTGCAGTCCTACTCTTGTGTCATTTCCTTGTGATGTGCATAGATCCAGTGATCGTTACGCTCTTCTTGTGTAGTTCACACTGGCGTTTTAGCTTTGCGCTACATTTCTACTCTTCTCTGCTGAAAAGAGCTTCAATTCACACCATGTTTGTGCTGCAGATTGAGTAGTGCTTGCGCTGTGATGTGGTGTGGTTGCCAAATATGCTTGTGTTCGTGATGCGCCTCATTGTTTTTTCCTTGAGAATTGCTGATACCAGGCTCTTGCTTACTTGTTGGAGCTGCGGTGCTTCCATTGTTTTTGGGCTACGCACATTTCGTTAGCCTTACACCGGTGCAATTGTTGGATTAACTCATTTTAGGGTTAAACTAGAGTGGCCTGATTTTGTCCGGCGTTACTTGAATCAGAGTTACGTGCTCTAGAATATGCGTCCGTATGTGTTTTAGTTCTCTCTTGCAGGCTTGCATGTTCTATCAACAGATTTTGAGCATGAGGTCCTATTTATGCGTTAATTGTGTGGGTTTTTTTGTTTGTATCGGAGTTGCTCATTCTGCTCACAATACATTCTTAGGTGTGAACCTATGAATGCGAATTTTAGTATTAAGACAGATTATTCTGTGTGGTCTGTATTAATTTCTATTCTTGGCAATCTTCGAGCTTGGAATTGAGTTGAGTTATTCGCATGTGAAGAGCAATAATGTGTTGGTGGGTTCAAACCTAAAGTTGCTGCAGTTTGGTACTACCTCTGGTACCTCTACCGTTAATTGTACGGTTTATGTTAATTACTTCTCATTTTAATTTATTTATGGTAAATTGGTCTGGCAACGTCTTTGAGCAGGGAACGTCTGCTGACCAGGATACGCGTTTTTCAAATAAAATGAAGAAATTGTTGAAGTCCCAAAAATTTGCACCAGAGCTTGATGTGATGGTGAGTGCAGATTGCTTTCGCACTAGTTTAAACTAAAATTTTGAGCACGGCGCAAAGTATTTCGGAATGTTGTCACTTCCTTTACATTTTGAGTTCGTAGCCACAATCAGATATTGACAAGTTGCCTCGAATTGGTGAATCACTGTGTATTTACCGTTTTCTTTTTGCGCGCAATGTTTATCTACAGATCGAAACCTCAAAGGTCCAAATGGATGTCATAAAACCTTGGGTCGCTACTAGAGTGACGGAGTTACTTGGATTTGAAGATGAGGTGTTAATCAATTTTATAAATGGTATGCTTGAAGAAAAGGTGAGTGCTCACTGTGAAGCTGTTGAATATTACACTCCAAAGATGGTCAACTTAACTTAATATACACAAAGTGCGCATTCATTCTTGTTGATGTGGACGTTCATATTGTATTCTGTAGTACATTGAACTTCTTAGTGTTGGTCTAATTTTGTAGTTTTGTGTTGGGGTCCAGAATGTAGATGGCAAACATGTTCAGATTCAGCTTACAGGCTTCATGGAGAAAAATACGGGAAAGTTTATGAAAGAGCTTTGGAGCTTGTTAATAAGTGCACAGTGCAATGTGAGTGGTATCCCACAGCAATTTTTGGACCAAAAGGCTGAAGAAACCCGGCTGAAGAAGGTAATGTGTCTAATTTGTGATTACCGAGGGTAATTTTTCCCTAGTAGTTGTCTCGCTATTTCTCTCTTGCTGCTTTCTTGGTGAATGTGATGGTAAAATCCTTATTCAACCAGTTAATGCACGCGAGTAGCTGACTCGCTTTTGTTATTTGCTACGAAGATTCTCGTTTCGTGCTGATCATGCCTTTTCATGCTCACAGGTCGAATCCGAGCGCATTGCAGCAGAACTTCAGCGCAAGAGAGATCTGGACAAGCTAGCCGAAGAGGAGCGCCAACGTGAGAAAGTGAGCTGTTTTTTATCTCGTATCTTGGTAACCTATGCTACAGATGGGTTGTGTAGATGATTATATTACTAATTGATGATACCTTTATCTTCTTGGTGGGAGCACATGGATTACTCATGCTTTGTTCAAATTTCTGTGAAATCATCTGTGATTTTGAACACGTGGGGCGTTAATTCATGAACAGGATGCTGCGGCCGAAGCTGCAAAGATAGCTGGGGGTGCTAAGGGGTTAGCAGACAATGGCCGGGACTCTAAACATTCTGATGACAGAAGAACATCGCGGGGGAACGGGTTTGTGGTCTCCATCTGGAGTTTCTGCTAAGTTTATGAGATCCAATAATGTGCTATCTGATGATTTAGCAGGATTGTTCATTATTATGAAAACAGCACTTAACGTCTCACTTCGTTAATGGGATCAAACCAGTTCGCAGTCCTTAAATTTTGACTGCAATAAGTAGTTTAGATATGGATGTAGTAACTTGCATTATCTGGGAAGCGGTTTTTTAGTTCGGAAGAATGGGTTCAGCATTTGCCTTGAGAAGGTTTACAGTTGAAGACTTTATTTTCTTTTGGGAGCCTTGATGATTTTCTTGTTATAATTGCAGGAATTTTAGAAAGTCGGTTAGCAAAAGTCGATCTCCACCTGGCCGGTACATTTCATCCTCACTAGCTTTATCAACTCACTGTTCTATGTGGTCATTCCTTCCGTGCATATAATTGCATTTAAATTTCAAATTGTCAATATGCAGTATTTTGAGGGGAATCTTATGCCCTTGTGTTGATATCATACCTTCTTTTTGTGTCCAGGAGTTATAGACGGCGGCAACGTTCCAGACATTCATTAGACTCTAGTCTGTCCAGGTATGGTATCTTTGGTTATAAATGGCTAGGTCTGCAATTAACTGGCTGCTTCGTTCTCAGCACTTGTATGTTGGTGTTGGATTGTAATACTCTCGTATCATTTTGGGACCTGAGCTTCACAATGATTGCATCACGCTTATTCACTTTGCTATGTGGGTTGACATATGGCATTGTTTTATTGGTGTAGGTCACCAGTAAGAAGTCCGCTCAGGAGACGAGCAGATTCCCGTAGTATTTCTCGATCACCTCGGCGACGAAGGAGATCTATATCACCTAATCGACCCTCTCGTGTTTCAAGAGTTGTACACTCTCCTGTGAGGCGGAGCTACTCACGATCACCGATTCGGAGAAGAAAATCTCCACCTACATATAGGTCACCTGTGCGGCGTCGTTATGCGTCACGGTCTCCACCTGCACGAAGGTCCCCAAGTTATTCCCTCTCACCTGTGCCACGAAGCTGGGCCAGGTTACCACACAGAATGCCTGTACATGAGCGAGTCGTAGTTTACAGCAACGAGTGCTTTTTCAGCTTTGCAACAAATATTCTCGAGAGATTGCGCAACATGTAATTAAGTTTGTTTTAACACTTGATATTCAGTATTAAAATTCGCAAATCTAATTTGCAGGAGTCCTTATCGTAGGAGTAAAGCGGATATAAGGAGAGAATATTGGAGTCCTGAAAGGTAAGTCACTTGGAATTGGATTTCGCACTAAACTCCAAACTCGTTATTGTCAGAGAACCACTTTTGAATTTTTGTTGAATTGGACGATAGAATTTGTTGTTTTTCTTTTTTCTTCTAGTGACCGTGCTGGTTCACGACATGCCCAACGTGATCTCACCATGTCGTTATATTTTCAGAGTGGATCGTCCTCGAGTGAGGGAAGGACGGAGTAGCGTTTCTCCAGTTTTCCGTGGAGCAGAATCATCTCCAAAGCCATTCGTCACCAACCGACGGCCTACTGGTTTTGGAGTTAAAGCGTCTCCTATCAATGGTGATGATGGGAGATTAGGTACGGACAGAGATGCAAGGGGCAGCATGGGAGACAAACGTGCGTTTCGTGATGAAGAAGAGAAAAAGACTGGGGCTTCTAATCGAGAAGCCAGAAAAGTTCCTGAAGAGAGAAGATTGTATAGTGACGTTGAAGAGCGGAAGGCAGGATCTGACAGAGCTTTCAGGAATAAAAAAGAGAAGTGGTCCCACGGTGACTTAAAAGATGAAAACGAAGAATCTCGGAGAGGTGGCAGGGATGTAGTTGAAGAGAGGAGTCAAAATAATGAATTGGAGAACAGGAGGACTGGGTTGGATAGGTCTGCGAGGGAAACTAGAGAAAAGTGGGCTCATAACGACTCTAAGGAGGGGCAGAGGGAGGTCACCAGAGGTCTGGGAGGAGTATCTGGTGAAAAACGTCCGCACAGTGTAATTGAACGCAGCACTGATGTCGACAGGGTTGGACGTTATAATCATGTGGAGGACAGGTTTGACAATGATATGGGTAGAAGGCTTGAGGATAAAATCGGCGGTAGTGGGAAGCGTGACATGGATATGCGGAGAGAGGATCGCAACTACAGTGATTGGAGGGACAGATCCACTGAGAGAGAAAGAAGCCCTCTTTCAGAGAGGCAACAGGCATCCAAGGTTACACTGAGGGCGAGGAAAACAGTTGAGCTATCGCAGAGTCCTGTTAAAGAAAGGAGGGAAGACCATGGGCGGCGGTCTGTTGCGCTTGATAATAATGACTCTGATACTATTAGGGAGAATTTTTTAAAGAAATCTAGAATACAAGAGGCTAAGGACGGTGGGGCTCCTAGGAAGGCTGACCAAGATGACTTATCACCAAGGGAAATCGAGGAAAGACGCAAGGAGGAAAAACGGCGTAGGAAAGAAGAGAAAAGACTTCGTAGAGACGAAAGGCATAAAAGAAAAAGGGAGGAGAAGCAAAGGCGGAAAGACGAAAAACGTGCAATGAAGACCGAAGCTGATAATGGGGAGGAGAAAAGGAGAAGCCCTGAAGGAAAGGAACATAGTGACGAAGAGCACTCTGAATATGATCAGAAGCAGCTAGAGGATAAACTGCGGCATGAAGCCCTAGAGTCACTGCGTGCCAAGAAGGCCATATCTCACTGATGCTCTTGTTTTTGGAAGATGTTTTTACAACAGTGATGAGGTGTATCATTTATGGTCGGCAGACTGTATCTTGAGCTGTGAGGTTCAGATATGAAGAACTGTGACTTGTGGGTCGTGTCAGTTTAATAGGAAGGCAAAATAAGCCTTTCTTTTTTGTTGGTTTATCTTCTTACTGAATGTCCATGCTGGGCGGCAGGACCTTGACCACATTCGGAACCTGATCAATCTGGAGAGGGCTTTAAATATCGAAGATAAAAAAGTGGCACCGTTGCTGGTAATATTTGCTGGCTCTTGCATGCAGTTCATTTTTGTGTACAGGACCATCACAATTTGGTTTCTTCCTTGTGACCTCTGTGGCCTACTCACTGAAGGCATATCTATGTTTTTCTAAGTGCAGCTTCGGTTGGATACTGCAAGAACCTATCCTTATTTGCCAGCCCAGCCTCCCGCAGGACATATACAGTTGCTCTTTCACTTTTTTTGTTGGTTGCTAGGCTCGCTTGGTTGAGAAATACCTGAGACTTGGCCCAGGTGAGGTTGTTGCTGGTCATCATGGTCTTCTGCATCTGGCAATCAGTATGGCTGTTTGTATTTGATACTCATCTACGTTTCACTTTTTTATTAATGCACAATTGATTTGCCTCTCAATATTCAGTGTTATGCTTGTATTCGAAGAGTTCAAATTCCCTCTGTTTTGCCCACAGTGATGGTTCTCCTTAAGTTGGGTTTGTTGGAAGCTTGTGACTGACTGCTCATCCAGTATGCCGTCCTTCGTTTTTCGGCATCATCTTTGGAGAATGTTGTTTTGTTTTTATTTTTTAACATTATTTGCTTGTTTCTTTATTAATTAGCTCGATGATTACATTGCCAATTTATCCATTTTAGGTGTTCGTACTGTTGGATAATGAAGCTCCTTGGAATGGAGCACTCATGTATTGCTCGATACAGGGTGTAATTAGTAGTTACAGACCTCGACCGAACTAGTTATATAGGTTTTTACGAAGAACCCACACCTGGACTCTTTTCTATTATGCCAAGTGGAGCACCACGGCCTGTTACAAACATAGTTCTTTAAGGTGCTGGAGTTCTGCCTTAAATTTTATGTTTTGCTAGGTCTTTCATTTTGTATATGAAGGGTAAAAGGACGTGTAATGTAAGGATGATCATAAGCAGTTTTAAATTCTGAGAACACTACCTCAACATGTGAAGCTAACTTTTTGTACTCGAGTCAAAATCACTCTCCATGAAGTTTGATGCTATTTCATGCAGCATGCTTACAAATGAAAATTTTGAATGATCTTTAGCCAGTAATGTTCAAATTCTTGTATTTCACAAAATTGCCGTGAAGCAGCATAAAACGAATATTACTGTAGTTGAAGTGTGAAAAAGACAAAAAAAAAAAAAAAAAAAAAAGAAAAAGGTTGAGGATGGAACATAACAAAGACTTGTGTTGTAATTGTAAACCATACTTATATTTCATGGTTTTGAGCAGGATGTAGCATTTGTACACACGTGATCTTGTATTGAAGGTGATAGTTGACACACCAAGGATTTGGTTGAAAGATACTGTGTACAAGAACTTCCATTGCAAGAATTTTTTGAGTAAATTTGATGGCACCTCTTTCACAATTGTGGATTGATGTTCTATTTAATTTTTAATTCATTAATCTATTTCTTGGTTTTTATTCCTAAATACTGATCAGTTTTGGCAAGCAATAAAATTTTAAGCATGAAAAATCAATTAAATAATTTTTTATCATTTTACCATTATCATTAGAAGTACACATAAAATTTGGAGGTCACATTCTAGATTTGAATGAACTTACTTCAATTCAATTCAATTTTATTAAATAAATGCAGAAAAGTACAATAAGATAAATCAAAAACCATAAATGAATAAAGATAATAATAATGTTTATGGAATTAGAATTATTAGTCATTAATGATGATAATTCTGATTTCATTAGCATTGCATTTGAAATAATTTGGCATTTTTTTTTTCAATAATATATAATAATTTTTAGTTAGAGTCTTTTGAATAGAAAATTTTATTTAATTAAATTTGGTGTTACTATAAATAATAAATTTTATCAAAATAACTTCCAATAAATATTAATATGTATATTCTATAAAATTATATTTTAATTTGTAAGTGTCACAAACATAAGATTTATCCAAATAATTATTTAGTTAGTATGGATAGAATCACGGACATAAGATTTACTCCAGTAATCATCTAATTAATATAGACCAATAGAAGTAGGTAAGACAAGTTGATTTGATAATATCTGATAGAGAAGCTTTCTCTAACTAGAAACTTCATAGATGCGGAATCACCTTTATACATGTCAATAGGTGATTGGTAGGTTAGAAACTTGGTCAACAAGCTAGCCACATGGCGGAGATGTTGGTAGCTTGTGGAACAAGCTAGCCATGTGTCGCACATGTTGGTAGCTTGCGAAACAAGCCAATCACATGGCGTACATGTGGAAAACTTGTCGTGTAAGTTTGACACGTGTCTTGCAAATTAGACACGTGTAAGAGGTCTTATAGAATACTGCCACGTAGCTCTTAGATAGATAGTATAAATAGAGACAAGAGTGAAGCCTTCTTCATTCTTATCAACTCCTTTCTTACTTCTAGTCTAGTTTTAAAAGTCTATAGTTTTCTTGACTTGTGGCAATAGCCATTCTAGTTTCTTTTAATATACATACTTCCTTATTTCTATTTTGTTATACTTCCAAACAGAAGTTTTATATGTTTATTTTCTTTCATCGAGTTCTTGTCCTTGACAGATTGACAAGAGTACACATATATTATCAGAGCTTTGTCTTTTATGGATTAAGAGTAGATTACCCCTTTCTCTTGATAGGACATAAGCATATTAGAAGTTATAGATTACCCACTTCTAAACTAATATTGTTTCTAGATTTTTTTCTTTAAGTGTATTATTTTGCATTTCTTGAAGTGAGAGTAGACACCTTCCTTCCTATTATATTATCATGGCAGAGCTTGCGGAAATGAAGAATGCAATGGCACAAATGTAAGAGCAAATGAGAGAGCTAATGCTTGCAATGCATCAACTCAGTTTACCACCATAAGGAGCAACAAGATTAGTAGAAAGTGAAGATATAGAGATGGTTGGAGTTGCATTAATATGTACACCAAATCATACTATCTCATTTATGATGGAGTACCGTTCAAACATTAGAGAACCAAAAATTAGTTTGCTTGAGAAGTTTGATGGCATGAGATCTAAGTTTCAAGGATTTGTCAATCAGGTATAATTGGTGATTGAACTTCAATCTCAGAGTTATCATATGCAAGGATCTCAAGTTAGATTCATTGGAACGTTACTTTCAGGTTTTGCTTTATCATGGTTTTCATCTTTTTTTAAATGACGTGATCCAATATTGGACAATTTGGAGGCATTTTTAGCAAAATTTTGATCTATGTATGGAAAATATGATGCAATCTGTATTGCAACCAAGAAGATTCACATCCTACAACAAGGCAATCGATTAGTGTCATTATACGCTTTACAATTTTGACAACTAGCAACTGATATCAAGTGGGATGATGCTGCACTCATCAGCCAATTTCTCAATGGATTACAATATGAGATAAAAAAATTAATGCTCAATTTACCCGATCCTCACACATTGAGTCAAGCAATTGATTTTACTGTGAAGTGTGACAATCGATTGTTTGAGTTTCGATCTGAGATTCATACAAGGGAGCCTCAACATTATTATTCAATAGCAATATCAACGTCTCTACAAAACGTACATTTGGAAGTAAAAGACATGTAAATTGATGCGGTACATTTTAAACTTCTTACTGAATAAGAAAAGATTCGTCGTCGTCAAGGAGGATTATGTTTATATTGTGGAGAGCTTAAGCACAATGCTTAACATTGTCCAAAGATATGACACAACTAGAAAATGAGGAGTACAACTTTCAAAGAAGATAACATGTTAGAAAACAAATTTGTCGAGCTACAATAGGGACCGTTGTCGTATGGCATGATTTTCTATTTGGAAATAGATTAGGTACTTGGCTGTAGAAAATTCACTTGATAATTATTGGAAAAATTTCAATATATAATTTATTCTTAATAAAAAAGACAAATAGTATAATAATATTATAAAAAAAAAATTGTATAGATAAACCAAGATGTATTCAAGTAGGTTTGTACAAAAAAAGTTCAAATTTTTACAAAAACCCTTCAAAACTTTGTTCACCCGCAAGGACTTATTTTTTATTATATTTTAGAGTTCAATAACTCTTGATCCAATTATTCAATTTCTATAAACTTTACTATAAAGTATAGATGATTTTTTTAGGTTTCATTATAAGAAATAATCAACTATAAATTCATTTACGATCGTCCGATATCTCAAAACCCCTAGCAGGTGCTTAAACCCTAGCTCAGAGACACCCGAGCACTATTTTTCTTATATCTCACAAACCCAAAATGTCAATGCCACAAAATTTCTCCATATAGTCTTGTGACATAAATATATATATTCTTAAAAATTTTGAGCCAAAAATCTATCAAATTGCTGAAGATATGGCTCAAAACACAACCACTATGTAAGTGGGTCACTTATTGCCCTTAAGTTTGTAAGCATTGACTTCAATTCCCATTAACTCCTTCATTTTAACTTGGAATTCATTAAGCTATATATGTAAAGTATAGCAAAGAAATTTTTATCTGCGATCCAAGTCGCCAATATTTGATTGCTATGTGTATGCGCAAGTTATATCCAAACGAGTGACAGTAGGTCTAAAATCAACACCTTAATTTTGAATGCCTATAACTTCTTCATAAAAAGTGCAAATCACACAAATTTTGTACCTTAACGAGATCCAAAAACCTAAATCTTATGACTCTAGCTTTTGATGTTTGACTCTTTTAGAAAAACAAACCCTAACTCCTAATAAATCCTCGGGCAGATTCCTTGAAGTCCATTGGGTATGATTTTTGGCCAATTAGAATAGAGATTTCTATCATCCACCTCTATCCATCCACATAGATGGCCAAACTATCTTTTTTATATTAAAAATCCTTTTTCAATCCTTTTTCTTATAAGATTTACATACTTTGTACTGTAAGCACCAAATAAAAGAAGTAAATTAAGATTTTAAGGGTCACCAATGTTTAACAAAGGTGACTTAAGATATATAAAAGTTACTATCAATATAAAACCAACCTCAAAATTACTATCAAAAGAAGAAATAAGATTATATAAACCTCAATAGTAATCCTTTTAATAGATCCCTTTTAAACTAGCAACCTAATCACATCTTGTAACCAATAAAAGTCCACTGATATGGCTCTCATTTAGCTATGTAGTAGATTGTACATTAAATATACATGTATAATTTTTTCACATAGTAGCCAAATCACAATACAACACCGTGCAGTTAGAACTTGGTACAATTTCTAGTGAAGGTCCTATTCTCTCTTCAGAATCTTTTTTTTATTTTATAATAGATGTATATTTAGGACAAAAAAACTACAGAGCCTCTATCTTATTAGATTCAGAGGCCTCAGCATATTTTCTAGATGATCAATTTGTTAAAAATTATAAAATACTTTTCATACAAAAAACTAAATCCGTATATATAGAAGTCATATATAGTCATCTATTGTCTTTTAGAGATGTCACTCATGAAATCCGTCCTATAAAAATAATAATAGATGGTTATAATAGCTACGTAACCTTTAACATAATTAATTCTTTGTCTAATCCAGTTATTTTAGGTTTATCATGGCTAGAAAAATATAATCCTCAAATAGATTGGAATTCTCGTAGACTTGATTTTTTTCAAAACATTATTAAACATCCCGCCGATTAAGTGAAAAGCTATAAGTCTAATATAATAAAATCCGTACTTAAAGGTACAAAAGCTTTTATACATGTAACAAAAGAAGAACCAATTTTTGTTATTTATGGCACATCCATTTTTGATGGTGGAAAGATTTTAAGTAGCATTCTAAGCCAATATCTGGATTATTAAGATATTTTTGAGAAAAAAAATGCACATATTTTTCTAGATCATCGTTTGTATGATTGTTCAATTGACCTCAAAGAACGAGCTCAGTCTCCATTTGAAACAATCTACAACTTATCACAAAATGAGTTGGCTGAACTCAAGGAATACATTGATGAAAACTTAGCCAAGAATTTTATACATCATTCAAAATCTCTAGTAGAAGCTCTTATCTTATTTGTAAAGAAAAAAGATGGATTACTATGGATGTGCATAAATTATTGAGGGTTCAATAAGATTACCATTAAGAATAAATAGCCTCTACCATTGATATCTGGACTTTTGGATCAATTAAATCAAGCTAAGATCTATACAAAAATAGATTTACAAAGAACGTACAACTTGATCCGCATCAAAGAAGGAGATGAATGGAAGATTGCTTTTCGAACAAGATATGGACATTTTGAATATATTATTATGCCTTTTGGACTCACAAATATACCAGCTATTTTTTAGCATCTCATGAATGATGTTTTTTGTGAGTTTTTAGATGATTTTGTTGTCTCTTATTTAGACGACATTTTAATCTACTCTAAAGACATAAAAGAACAAGAATTATATGTTCATCGTGTATTTAAAAATTATAAGATCTAAATAATTAGTATGAAGCTTTGAGAGAAGGTAGGAGCCTATGGATGAAAATTTAAGCTAGTAGGAGGCTAATTGGGAGGGATGAAAGCAAGGCATGGTCAGATAAAGGCAAGGAATGGGGAACTTCATTCCTATTGGTCAAATACCATATCCAATGGGCTTTGAGGAGGCTGCTTGCGACTTTAATAAGGATTTTGGCAACTTCAAGAAAGACATTTGAAGATTAAAAGCTAAGATTGTAAATTTTAGGATTTTGGATACAATTTTTGTACAAAAATTAGAAGATTTGGAGTTAGGATAAAGAAGTTATAGCTGTCCGAAGTTAAGGTATCAATTTGAGACATACTATTACTCTTTTGAATATAAGAGGAATTTTATGGTAGCTTTTGGAGATCAGAAGGTGCGGCTAAAATAGAAATTTTAAGACCTACATCTTTTATGAAGGAATTATTGCATTTAGATTTCATATAAAGGAGCTATAGAGTGTTGAAAGTAGTGCTTCTAAATCAAAGGCTGTAAGTGAGCGATTTTGTTCATAGTAATGGTTGGAGCCATAACTTAAGTTTTCGGACGAATTTTTGGCTCAATCTTCTTGGAAAATGTGACATTTTGTGTTAAAAATCTATACATATAAATTTCGTGGCATTTGAGCTTATAGTTTGTGAGATATGAAGAAATTTTTATGTAGGTGTATAAAGACAAAGGTTTGAAGTGACTATTAGGATTTTCATGACAACTCAAGATTCGCAATGAATTTGCAATTGAAATTTGTTATGGAGGTTGATAAAAATACATCAGTACCTCATGTAAAATTTTACTTTGCTTGAATAGTTAGATCAAGAGATATGAGGTGTTGAAATTCGGAAAAATTTCCATATAAGGATATATAAGGTTTTAGAGGATTTTACCATATTTTGGATGTTGTTGGTTACTTGAGGCTTATGTATTTGATGTAATTGCTTCAAAAAAAGAATACATATATATAAACTTAGAACTTTCTTCATTTTGAAGCTTAATTGAGAAATTAGTAACAGCGAGAAGCCCAACGCTTTCTTGAGACAAACTCTCTCTACCCCAACAACGCCAAGATGGAAAAGTGTATATTTCACACTACTCAAGATAGAAGAAAAGATCATAGATGCTATATTTAATAGAAGTGAAAATAGATTTGTAACTATTGTAGATCTTTAAGAGCTTCTCAATACTCTTAAGGTGGAAGTTTCACAAATCACTAATACTAATCATAGAAGTATTATTCCTATGTTTATAGAAGAAGTCCAAAGCCTATGCCAAGAAGTTGTATAATTGAAAGAAGCAAGCAAATTGGCCTCACAAGAAAATCTAGAAAGTCTTGCTTTTATAAGCGTGAAGGAGGCAAAGATTAGTATGCCTGAGAAGTTTGATGGAACAAGATCAAAATTATGAGGATTTTTGCAACAAGTCAAGATATATCTAAGATTATATCTTTTCTAATATTCTAATAGATTTACTCAAGTTAGATTCATAGATGCACTTTTATTTGGAAGTACTCTTTCTTGATTTGTATCTTTGATAAAAAAAAGATTCATGACTTTTTTATGATTTGAATTCATTCTTCAAAGTGTTTATGGCCACATTTGGAGAAAATAATCGAAAGAGGGTAGCACAGACCAAACTCTTATCTGTACAATAAGAATCACAGTCAACTACAACATATACTATAGAATTTCAAAACCTTGTTTGTGATGTAGAATAGAACAAAAAAACCCTTATCAATCAATTTTGTTAAAAGATTGAAGGATAATGTCAAAAATTTATTACTAACAATACCAAAAGTAGACTCCTTAGAATAATTTATTACTCAAGCCATTACGTGCAACAGTTGATTATGTGAAAGGCATGTCACGGATATAAGATTTACTTTAATAATTATTTAATTAATATAGATTGATAGAAATAGATAAAATAAATTAATTTGATAATATTTCATAGAGAATCTTCATAGAAGCTTCATAAATGTAGAATCACCTTTATACATGTTTATAGGTGATTGATAGGTAAGAACTTGGCTAACAAGCTAGCCATATGTTGCACATGTTGGTAGCTTGTTCCACAAGCTAAGTACATAGTGCACATATAGGAAACTTGTCTTATAAGTTTGACATGTGTCTTACAAATTAGATACGTTGTCATGGTAGAGAGAATTTGCCTCAAGAAAGCGCTGGGCTTCTAGCTACAACTAAATACCTAGCCAAGATCCAAAATAATAAAACCGTCAAATTTATATAAAAGTCTTTATTTTAGGGCTATTACACCTAATACATATGTTTTATTTCACAAAAACACTCAAACAATAATAAACCCTCATTCACTCGTAGGAGGGGAATTTTTTCCAAACTTCATCAACTTATAACTCTTAATGTAACCATTCAAATCCACTAAAATTTCACATAAAGTACTGATGTGCTTTTAACAAGTAGTACAACAAGTTTCAACTGTTGATTGTTCATTGATCTTTAGATATCATAAAAACCCTAACAGTAGTTTCAAACCCTTGTTTACAAACACTAGTGTATTAAATTCTTCGTATCTCACAAACCCAATATTCAAATGCTATGAAACTTTGATTTATAGCTTTTCAGCACAAAGATTCACCTTTTTGGATATGTTTAGATAAAATTTTGTTGAGAAACTCAAGATACGGCAAAATCCATCACTATGAACAAAACGGCCTACTTATTGCCTTGGAATTCAATGTGCTGTCTTTGACTCCCAATAACTCCTTCATTAGAACTTTAAATATAGTAATTCTTTCTCATCAAATGTAGATCTTAAAGTCTCCTCTCTAATTGCACCTGTCGATCTCCAAAAGCTTTTGTACAACTCCTCCAATTCTCAAAAGTGTGTTAATAGGTACAAATTGCACATCTTAACTTCAAGCACCTACTTCTCCCTCATAAAAACTCCAAATCTCTCAATTTTTACACCAAAATTGTAGCCCAAAAAACAAGCTTTCTAACCGTAGTCTCTGATTTTCAAATGGCCTCCTTGAAGTTGCCAAAAACCTTGTTCTTGTTGCAGGCAGCCTCCACAAAGCCTATTGGGCATGGTAATCAACCAATAGGGATGAAGTTTCCCATTCCTTGCCTTCATCCGACCATGCCTTGATTTCATCCCTCCCAATTAGCCTCCTACTAGCTTAAATTTTCATCCTTAGGCTCCCACCTTCTCTCAAGGCTTCATACTAAACATTTTGGTTCTATATAATTTAAATCTCATAACCAAACTAAGTAAAAATCTAAAATAAATTTTCTTATACTAACTTCTTTTAATTTACTTTACTAACCATTCTAACACACATCTAAACCTATAAATATATTATGTATTTTGAGTGGATTTTACATACTATAAGCAATTACAGTACAACAACGTGTTGGAGGTTCTATAGAATGTTGCCACGTAGTTCTTAGATAAATAGTATATATAGAGACAAGAGTGAAGGCTTTTTTATTCTTGTCAACTCCTTTTTTGTTTTTAGTCTAGTTTAAGAGTCTCATGTATTTTCTAGTCTTTGGCAATAGTCATTCCAATTTCTTCTTGAATATATATACTTCTTTATTTCTATCTTATTATTTTCTTTTGACATAGTTTTTATTAACTTATGCATCTGTTTTACTTCGTGTCCTTGATAGATTGACTCAAGTGAAGTTATAATATTAGAGCTTTGTCTTTTCTTGATTAAGAGTGGATAAATTCTTTTTCTTGATAAGACACAAGCATATTAGAAGTTTTGGATTACTCACTTCTAAAATTAATATTGTTCCTAGAATTTTTTCCTTTGTTCTTGAGTGTTTTATTTTGTAATGAGAATAGACACTTTTTTCCTTTTTTATTATGGTATCATAGCATAGCTTGCTGAAATGAAGAGTGGAGTGGCACAAATGCAAGAACAAATGAGAGAATTAATGCTCGCAATGCATCAATTCAATGCACCACCTCAAGAAGCAACAAGTTTAGTAGGAAGTGAAGATATAGAGATGATTTAAGTTGCTTTAAGCCATACCACTTCATCTATGACTGAACACTATTTAAGCATCAAAGAATAAAAAATTAGTGTGTCGGAGAAATTTGATGGTACCACATCTAAGTTTTGAGGTTTCATCAATCAAATATAACTGGTGATCAAACTTTAATCCCAAAGTTATCCAATCCAAAGATCAAAGGTCAAGTTTATTGGAACATTACTATTAAGTCCTGCTTTATCATGGTTTTTATCCCTTTTTGAATGACATGATCTAATATTAGATAATTGGAAGACATTTTTAACAAACTTTTGATCTATGTATAGAGAATGTGATGTAATTTGTGTTACAACCAACAAGATCCACATCTTGTGATAACGTAATCAATTAATAATATCATATGTTTCATAATTTTGACTAATAGAAACTAATACCATGTGGAATGATGCTGCGCTTATTAGCCAATTTCTCTATGGATTACAATATGAGATAAAGAAATTGATGCTCAACTTATTTGATCCTCAAATATTGAGTCAAGCGATTGATTTTGTTGTGAAGTGTGATAATCGATTTTTTGAATTTTGATCAGAGAGTCACTCAAGAGAGCCCCGACGTTAATACAATACAATGGTAACATCAATGTCTTTTCAATACATACATTCAGAAATAAAAGACATGCAAATTGACGTGATATGTTTTAAACCTCTTACTAAATGAGAAAAGACTCATCGTCGTCAAGAAGGATTGTGCTTATATTATGGAGAACCTAAGCACATTGCTCAACATTATACGAAGAAACGACAAAACCAAAAGATAAGGAGTATAGTTGTCAAAAAAGACAATATGTCAAAAAAAAAAATTTCCAGTTATAATAGAGACCATTGTCGTATTACGTATTGTCTTGTTCTAGAATGCATTAGGCACCTTGCTATAGAAGGTAAAGTTGTATTTGCAAATAATCAAAAAACCTTGATAGGTTTCATCCATATATGAAGAATATAATTTAAATTTTAATTCAAAAGTATTTAAAAATACTCCTCTTAATAACATCAATCATATATATACTTCAATTGCCTTGTTTCTTTTATAATTAAGCAATTTTTATTTTTCTTTACAAGCCCTAATTTTAATCAGTGAGCTTTGACAAGCTATAACTTTTAATCCAACTGTCCACTTAGTATGAAATTTTGCACACAAATGTCAATATAAGCCTTCTACATGCTCAAAAAAATTCACTCTAATCCAACTTAAAGATTGCAAGAAAATGCCCAAAAACCGCACTGATGACACTCGGCAACGAATTTGAAAATTGATGCAAAAATTCCAATGGTGATTTCTCCTTCTTTAATCATTAGCTTCAGTTCAAACTTGGTTTATAGCTTGATCTCCAAGTCTTCTATTACCATGCCAAAATTTATATTGATCCAATTGATAGATCTTTATTTAATACAGAAATCCTATCCAACCCTATACTGCTAACTTCTAACAATCTTTTGTATCAAAGTCTAAATATCTCTTGATTACACTATTAAATTAACACAAAATTTTGTATACACTTAGCACACCATCAATCCAAACAATATCAAATTTTGAATTATAAATCCTATACAAATTGTATGCATTAGTCAGTAATGCAAGCCGTCATTGTCTTACATAATATCAGGGATGCAAGATAGCACGTTAGTCAAGAACCAAAGAGAAGAAATCAAAACTAGAATAACTTCAAAAACAAAAAACTTGATATACAGTAACAAGAACTAGATCAAAAATAAGAAACTGGATTAATATCAAGAACAAGGAAACACTCTAGATTGCTCCAAGACTTGTGTTGGTAAGACTGAGGTGCTCCTCAGTCTTGTCTCTTATTTATACTATGAGGCCTTATGTCCTATTGGACCTTCTAATAATATCTTAGAATATTTTAGAAACTTGAGGAAGATTTTGGAAGATTCTAAAAAGTCTACGGGAGGTCTTAGAAGGTTGAAGAAGATTCTAGAGGGTCTTAAGAATATCTTAAAATATTCTAGAAGCTTGAAAAAGATTCTAAAAGATTTTCAAAGACTAAAGAAGATTTTAGAAGATTGTAAAAAGCTATAGAAGATTCTAGAAGACTACAAAAAGTTTTAGTAATGACTTAAATTATGTCCGTTGTTAGATAGAGAAAATTCACCTTGGAAAATTGTCGGGTTCCTAGCTCCTACAAGAAGTAGTAGGGAACATGAGAGGAAGCCGTGCAAGTATCTTCTATACTTGCACAATATTTGTTCAAGCTTTCAAATTATACTTGTATTATACTTGTACAAGACTTATATAATTATAAAGTATAAATCCTTGAATAATACTTATATAAATACTTGATATAAATATAAGTATATATATTTATATAAAAGGTATAAGCAAAGTGTATATATATTCAAGTATACCTCAAAATACAACCGCATATGAGGAATATAAGTTATACAACAAGCTGAAATTAAATAAATCACTAAAACTTCATCCAAAGGTCAAATCAAGCATGCTTATAGCCTATAGAAAGCCAATAATCTACTGTAAAACACATCAAAATTTCACAAATATATGACTTACCGTTTAAAAGTTATGACTAAAAGAAATAGGCACTAAAATTTCCCAGCAAATGCAAAGGCAGCAAAGCTCCTCTTCACTTCAGCCTTTGTTGTGATTACTTCCTTTTTCTAAATTGGACATGCAATAGCTTTTTAGGAAGCTCACTCCATCATCTAACTTTTTCTAAAATTTTGCATGGATGCCTCTCAAACTTCAGATTTTATAGCTAGTTGATTCTACTCTTCAAACCCTAGCAATAATTTGCCCTCTTAATACTTCACGGCTTATAAAACTTTTATAAAAGCTCTAAATGTATTGATTTTTATTTTCATAGAAAGCTTACATAAGCTACTACAAGCATCTAAAATATCAAAAAGATTGAAGATATTTTCCGACTTAGGTGGTTGAACAAAGTCTCTACCTCTCTTCACCAGGTGGTAGCAAACCCTTTTCCACTCTCAAGCTTACAACTTTTCTTCTCCAACTCCAAATGCTACAAGAATTGTCTTGATAGAAAGCTAGCACAATTTTGCACATTCTCAATAAGATTCACTAATAAAAACTAGAAATCAAACTTGCAGTGGCAGATCAAAGTTTCTACCATCACTTTTTGATAACAAACTTCACTCTACTAAAACAAGCATAACTTTTTGTTCACAACTCCAATACAAGCAAGTGAGTAAGTTTTAGAATTTTCAAAACTCAAAGAACACACATTTCAATTTTCATTACAAATGCTTATATCTCCTCAGAGCTATCTCTCTCCAAAATTCACCACTCAAAAATTGCCAAATCCTAGATCTAGCAAGAGGAGTATTTCCCCCTTTCCTTCCATATTAGACTATGAGACGTCCACATGGGCAGCCAAATCCTATTGGACAAGTCCTATTCATCCCATGTTCTTCTTTCTTATCCTTCATAAGATCCATTCTACCTCAAAAGTCAACAAAAAAGGTAAAAAATCCCTTACCTTTCTTCTAATTATAAAAGAGTCTATTCTAGAATATAAGTAAGGTAGGAACAAAACAAATAGCCATCTTAATTTACTAACTAAGTGGCTAAAATAAATCCTCTCCTTATAATATCTTCTAAAATAATCTCTAACACTTATACATGTAATAACAATAGATACAAGATATATAATATTTTTACATACTCCATGTAAATGCAGTATGACACCGTGATATGACCTTCCTATCTAGCGACGAGTTTCACGAGGAGCCAAAGCAATTTGATGATCAAATCACATGTATAAAAGTTCTAAAATATATCAGAGTAGAGAGGCAACATATTCCATCTTTTGTTCATTGATTATTGATTCAATAGGTCGCTTGAGATGGCATCGATGACCTCCAAATATAACCTCTGTTAGAGTAACATCCCATCCAAGAATTTTCTCTTCATTACGACCTTCAAAACATCCTTCGAAAATAATTTCTAGTCTACTTGGAGTCACCTGTCCAACTTCAAAGAGTATTACTAAAGCTCGGGCATTTGAATTGAGATTTTTATGATAAGGCCATATCTCCAAAGACTCCAAGCGCGGCCTTACTTGACGTTGGGATACTCCTTCTTCATCTTGTCCATATTCTTCAAACCTAGTAGATTGAGAAAGTTGCAATGATTCTCTAATCGCTTGTATGGCAGAAGAGTCTTCTGACTCTTGTTCCTGTAATTTCCTTGAAACGCGAAGATTTGATATGATAACTAATAAGCTTCTAGCTAGATCTATTCTATCCTAAGAAAATACAAGTATAAGTCTTGGCGTGGCTCTCTTCTTTTTATATTGGTCTTTTATTGTTGATAGGAAGCGTCATTTAAAAGCTAAGAGATATTACTATCCATGAAATCTTCACTAATTATTGAATCTAGATTTTTTAGGATATTATTGATGGAATTGGCGAATCTTCGTAAGTGCATTCTTAAGATTATCTGAGGATTTTCATGTTCTTTTGCTAATTCCATAGCCCTTCTAATGGATAAAATATTCCAATTGTCCATGTCTTATATGTGAATCTAATATTTTATCCACCTCGTATTCAATCTATTGATTGACTTCAATTGGATCTGGTGGTAGAATAGTTCTTCCAGCAATATTTGATTTATAATAGGTTTTTAAAAGCGAGACATGAAAGACTGCATGAATGTATATACTATTTGATAGTTCGAGATGAAAACTTATTGGATTTATTTGGTGTAGAATTGTAAAAGGTCCAAGTCTTTAGTAGTCTAATTTTTGTGATAGTCAATTTATTTGTATATTTCATCGAAGTAACCAGACATGATCTCCTACTTTAAAATTTGGTTGATTCTTGCGATAAATGTTTATATAGTCTTTATATCGACCTTGGCCTATTTATAATTGGAATTCCAATTCTTCATAGATGGTTTTTAAATAGGTAGCTTGACTTTCTATAGTAGGGCTTCTCACATCTTCAATTTAGAATGGATTTGCTTCAAGGTGGTATCCATAGTTTGAGAAGAATGGAATTTGCTTTGTTGAAGAATGTTTGAAGTTATTATATGCAACCTCAACCAATGACAGAAAGTCCGTCTAATCATCTTATTGGTAATTTATACTACAATAAAGATATTATTTAAAGATCTGATTCACTCGTTCTATTTGACCGTCAGTTTGAGGATGATAAGCGGATGAGAGGTTGATCTTGACCTTTAAAAGCTGAAATAGTCCTCTCCAAAAGTTTGATACAAATTGTAGTCCTCAATGTGAAATAATGTCAATTAGAAGGCCATGTATTTGGTAAATATTATCAATAAAAAGCTTGGCTATTTCCTCTCCACAAATAATCTTGTTATACGGGATAAAGTATGCCATCTTGGTAAGACGGTCTACCACCACAAAAATTGAATCTTTTCCATTCAAAATTGAGAGGTCTGTAATGAAGTCCATAGATAATAATTGCCATAGGCCCTTAGGAACTGGAAGGGGTTGTAAAAGTCTATATGGTTGGTGTCTTGGAATCTTTGTTCACACACAAATTTTGCATGATTGGATGAATTTTTTCACCAATTTTTACATTTGAGGCCACCAATAGTCTCTTGATATCAATTCCAAGGTCTTATTGAAGCCAAAGTGTCCAGTTGCTGGAAGGTCATGTTGAGCTTGAAGAATTTGAAGTCTTGTAGGTCTTAGAAGAACATATAGGAGATTCTTGAAGTATAACAATCCATCTTTGAATTTGAAATTATTATTTTCTTTCACATGTGCATTTTTTAAACATTGCTAGATGTTCTTTATAAATAGATTTGTCTTCATTGCTTTTTGGATTTCTGTCTTGAAAATTATATCTTTATAGGTAGATATCGTCAATATCTTTAACTGCAAATTGGACTGCTTCAATATGATTGATTTTTGTTAATCCAATACAATGTCTCCTATTCTTGGTGTAAGATATGATTATTGAGAAAGGGCATCTGATTTTCCTTGAAGTTTTTCCAGACAATATGTAATTACAAAATCAAATTGAAATATTGGCATATTCTATCGTGCTTGTTGAGGATTTAGAACTTGAGCACTTATAAAATATTCCAAATTTTTGTGGTCAATATATATCATGATTTTGTGCTGAGTCCCTTCCAACAAATAGCACCATTTTTATAAAGCATCAACAATTGCCAATAATTCTTTCTCATAAATCTTGTAATTAATCTCTACAGCTAAAAATTTTTGAGAGCGGAATACTACTAGATGTAGTTGACTATCATCACCAATTTGAGAGAGTATAGATCCCAATGCAAAATTTGAGGCATCCATTTCCAGAATGAATGGTTTTGTTAAATCTGCATGGATAAGTATAGGAGCAAAAATAAAAGATTCTTTTAGCTTCTTGAATGCTTCTTCACTCTTATCATCCCAAATAAATTTGTCCTTGCTTGTGAGTCATACTAATGAAGCCGCAATCTTAGAATAATCTTTGATCAAGATTCTATAGAAATTTTCAAATCCCAAGAAATATTGTATATCTTTTATTAATGACGGTTGTTTCCACTCCATAAAAGTTTGTATCTTCTTTGGATCTATGTAAATCCCATTTTTTGAAGTGATATATTCGAAAAATTTGACTGACGATTGATAGAAAGAGCATTTTTCCAATTTAGCATACAATCCACTTTCTTATAATTTCTCTAATACCTTCCGTATATGATATTCATATTCTTCTTCATTCTTAGAAAAGATGAAGATATTGTCCAAGTACATAACTATAAAGTCATCTAAGTATTCTTGTAAAATATCATTCATCATATGTCAGAAGACTACACGTGCATTTGCAAGTCCAAAAGGCATAACATTGTATTCAAAATGTCCATACTTTGTACGGAATGCTGTCTTCCATTGATCTCCTTCTTTAATCCTGACTAGGTTGTAGGCACCTCTCAAATCAATCTTTGTAAAAATCTTTGTTTGTACTAATTATTCCAATAATCTTGAGATTAGTAGTAATGGATAGTAATTTTTTATAATTATCTTATTTAGTTTTTGATAATCAACACACATACGTAAGAAACCATCTTTCTTTTTCACAAATAATATAGGAGCTCCAGCAAGTGATTTTGAATGTCAGATAAAAATTTTGGTTAGATTTTCATCAATATATTCTTGCAAGGCTGTAAGCTCCATTTGTGACAGATTATAAATTGGACCAAATGGAGGTTGAGCTCCATCTTCTAATTCGATTGCACAATCTTAAGGACAATGTTCGAGTAATATATTTTCTTTTTTCTTTTCAAATATATCTTCCAAGTCATGATATTGACTAGGAATTTCCTGCTTCACTTGCTCCGTTGGATCTTTCATTGGAATAGCATACAATGTAAATGCATCTCCTTTTTTTTTGCTTGCATAAATGCTTTATCTTTAAAGAATAGAGCAGTACCTTGTTTCTTTTTTTGATGTGTCGATCTTGAGGAAATCTTTCATGTATCCCAATCAATATCAAGATTATGTAGCTCAAACCAAGGAAGTCCAATGACAATAGGATTTGTCGGACATCTAATGATGTTGAAAATAATTTGTGATACTTGATCTCCTAGTATCACTTCTAATGGTTGGATTTCTTCGACAACATCTCCTAATGCAAGGTTTTGTCTATCAATGACTTCAACAGGTGTAAGATGGGTCTTCTTTACAAGTAGTAGATTGTCTCTAGTTGCAAAATCCTTATCTATAAAGCATGTTGAGGCTCCAGTATCTAAAAGGACTTTAGTAAAAATTTCTTGTTTCAAGGTTTTTATATATATAAGAAGTATAAAAGAAGATATTGGATTTGGAGGTAAAAAGAGATCTTTTTTTGGTACTTTAGATTTGTAAGTATTCAACCGCAAGGTCCCTACTATGGTTGGATGTCTTCATTTTTTGACCTTTCTAATTCAGATATTATACCTCATGCCTTGAATTCTCTAGACTTATTTGGACAATTTGCTGCCTTCGGATTGGATCTTTCACAATATAAGCATAAATTCTCTTGCCAACGTCTAGTCTTTTCTATTAGTATTAATAGCTTGAATTGAGTCGCATCAATCTGCATAGGTTTATAATATGTTAATGGCTTTTCCAATACTCTTAAAGATGTAATAGTCACACCTTGATAGATATTGTTGAAAATTGATCGCCTTTCTTGTTGTAGTTCAAATAGGCAATTGTTACAAGTAATCGCTTGAACTATGAGTTCCTCTAAGCTTTCAACTCTTAGCATTGTGATCAATAAATTCTTTACATCATCCTTTAGGCCATAATGAAATCGAGTCGTAAAAGCCTTATCATTCCAATCAAGATCACAAGTAAGTTTTTAAAATTCTACGGCATAAATTGCAGCTGAACGTTGTCCTTGTCATAGATTTTGGATCTTCCTCTCTGCCACCCTCTCTTGACCACTATCTCCAAACACGGCAATAAATCTTTCTATAAAAGCTTCTAAATTATATAAGATCGGAGAATTCTTTTTCAATAATGGTATAAACCATGATCGAGCACTTCTTGATAAAATAGTGCCCACAAAAGCAACTTGAGTGAAATCATCTAGGTAACGAGAAGGATATAATTGTATGTAAAGTTGCACTTGTTGTACAAATCCTCAAAAGTTGGATCTTGTTCCATCAAACTTATCAAGCATATTACCTTTTGGCTTTTTTATGACAACCCTTAGAACTTCTAAAGAAGTTGTGTGCATAGCTTGTCTACCACTTGTTTCTCTTAATTGAATAATCTCTTGTTGCAAGTTATGAATCTCTTGCTTAGTTTCTTCAGATACTTGCTCCATTTACAATTTTTTTTTGGGTTGTGAAAGAATGCCATTTCTTCTCATATCGTATCCAATAGGGCTCAAAGATCTGCATGTGTTGCCACTCTATTCTCTATTTGTGAGGATGCACCTCCATTAATCTGATCTATTTCCATCTTAAAAAGGAAAAAATTGATAAGCTGTTAGTATTTTCTACACTAAAAAGAATACTTTTAGAGAGTTAATTTAAAAGAGGATAATTTGCAACTTCTAAAATATAGTGATATAGCTTAAGAAAGAAGTAATCCACTCTTTTTAAAAAAAAATCAACTACAACAAGTAAGCATATCAGTCTAGAGGGGGATAGTCCGCACTCCTCTAGAACGCAATAGTATCTTGAAGAGGGATAATCCACTCTCTATCAAGAGATCTAAGCTTTGATATGATTATATAAGTCAGTCTTGCCAAACTATCAGGGATGCAAGATAGCACGTTAGCTAAGAATCAAAGAGAAGAAATCAAAACCAAAATAATTTCAAAAACAAAGAACTAGATGTATAGGAACAAGAATTAGATCAAAAATAAGAAACTGGATTAATATCAAGAACAAGGCAACACTCAAGATTGCTCCAAGACTTATGTTGGCAAGATTGAGGTGCTCCTCAGTCTTGCCTCTTATTTATACTATGAGGCCTTATGTCCTATTGAATCTTCTAAGAGTATCTTAGAATATTTTAGAAGCTTGAGGAAGATTTTGGAAGATTCTAAAAAATCTACGGGAGGTCTTAGAAGGTTGAAAAAGATTCTAGAGGATCTTAAGAATATCTTAGAATATTTTAGAAGCTTGAAGAAGATTCTAAAAGATTTTCAAAGACTAAAGAAGATTTTAGAAGATTCTAAAAAGCTATAGAAGATTCTAAAAGATTACAAAAAATTCTAATAATGGCTTAAATTATGTCCGTGATATATAAAATCCAAAACACCAATACAAACACTGACTTTGAACAACAATTGCAAAGTCATCCAAAACCCTATAGCAACAAACTTTACGTCCTTAAAATAAGCTTTGAGCTAGCTATCTAATCCTAATCGCCAATCTCCAAAATCCCTCGTACTTTGCCTTAGGTTGTTATTTTTGTAGCTAGAGGTCTGATTTCGATCCTGTTCTACAAATGGCCAACCCTGAGTATCAATCTAACCTATCCTAGGGATTTTATAGCCCAATCCTACCCTCAACTTAACCCTAATATCAATCATGCTAGTAATTTATCCTTTTTATCATATTTTTATCATTTTATGGCTTTTCTAAAGCAGAAAAAGAATTACTACAGCCTAGAAGGTAAAATTACTAATTAATTCTTTTCTACTAGCTATTAAGTGAAGAAAATAAATTAAGAGGTTTTCATAAAAATCTTGTTAAAATATGTTGAATTTTTGTTGAACTAAGATAATAGAGTATTAATTGAAAAATCATTTTTAGTCATAGTCTCACCATATAATCATGTCACAACACAACACCGTGTAGTTGGAATCTTATACAATTTCTAATAAAGGTCCTATCCTCTCCTTAGAACCCTCTCTTTGTTTTATAATAGATATCTATTTAGAACCTAAAAATCACAAAGCCTCTACCTTATTAGATTCAAGAGTCTCAACATATTTTTTAGATAAAGAATTTGTTAAAAGTTATAGAATACCTTTAATACAAAAAACTAAATCCGTACATGTAGAAGTCATAGATAGTCGCCCGTTATCTTCTAGAGATGTTACTCATAAAATCCTTCTTATAAATGTAACAATATATAATCATAATAGTTGTGTAAGCTTTAATATAATTAAATCTCTCTCTAATCTAGTGATTTTAGATTTATCATGGCTAGAAAAGTATAATCCTCAAATAGATTGGATTTCTTGTAGACTTGACTTTTTTTCAAAGCATTAATAAGAGTCCCATAAATCAAATAACAAACCATAAGCCTAATATAATAAAATTTATACTTATAGGTGCAAAAGCTATTATGAATGAAGTAAAAGAAGGATCATCTTTTGATATTTATGCTACACCTATTTTTGATGGTAGAAGGACTTCAAGTGGCATTCCAAGTCAATATCAAGATTATCAAGACATTTTTGAAAAGAAGAATGCAAACATTCTTCTAAAGCATTGTCCTTATGATTACTCAATTGATCTCAAAGAGGGAACTCAGCCTCTATTTGGACCAATCTACAATCATCCAAGAATGAATTGGCTGAAGTAAAGAAATATATTGATGAGAACTTGGCCAAGAATTTCATATGCTATTCAAAATCTCCAACAGAAGCTCCCGTCTTGTTTGTAAAGAAGAAAGACGGGTCACTACAGATGTATGTAGATTAATAAAGACTCAACAAGATTATTGTTAAGAATAAATATCCTCTATTTTTGATATCTAGACTTTTTGATCAATTGAATCAAGTTAAGATCTATATAAAAATAGATCTAAGAGGAGCATACAACTTAATACGCATCAAAGAAGGTAATGAATGGAAGACTGTATTTTAAACAAAGTATAGATATTTTGAATATAATGTCATATCTTTTGGACTTATAAATACACCAACTATTTTTCAACATTTTATGAATGACATATTTTGTGAGTTTCTTAATGATTTTTTATCTATTATTTAGACAACATTATGATCTACTCTAAGAACACAGAAGAACATGAATTTCATATTCGTCGTATACTACAAAAACTTAGAGATGTAGGGTTATGTGCTAAGATAGAAAAGTGTGTATTTCACACTACTCAAGTTGACTTCTTAAAATACATCATTTCAAATGATGGTCTCAAAATGGATCCGAAGAAAGTTCAAACAATCATAGATTAGAAGATTCCAAAAAAATAAGAGATGGGCAATATTTTTTGAGATTTGCCAATTATTATTGAATCTTTATCAAGAACTTTTTGCAAGTTATAGCTCCACTTATACGCTTAACTTATAAGGACAAACTCAAGTGGAATAAAGAAGCAAAAGCATCATTTGAGGTTTTGAAGATAACTTTTATTTATGCACCAATCTTATATCATGTTGACTTTTCTAAGGTATTTTTTATGGTAACAAATGCATCAGAGTTTACTTTAGAGGTGGTATTGTCACAAATGGGAGCAGATGACAAATTCCACCCTATAGCTTTTCATTCTAAGAAATTTTTAGCAGCAAAAATCAACTACAAAATCTATAATAAAGAACTTCTTGTAATTATGGATTCTTTTTAAGAATGGCATCACTATCTAGAAGGCGCTTCTAGTCCAATCACCATGTATATGGATCACAAGAACCTCTAGTATTTTATGTCAACATGTGTGTTGAATCATTATCAGGCTTGTTGGAGCATGTCTTTGTCAAGATTCAAGTTTATTATCACCTATCGGCCAAGAAAACAACAAGGTTTGTCCAATGTCCTTTCTAGACATTCTTATCTTCTACCAAAAGAAAAAGATTTGGTTTTTGATCAACAAAGAACAACCCTCTTGAAGTTGGAGCAATTATCATGGATCTTCCAAAGTCAAGTTCATATGACTCTATATTCATGATTGTAGATTGTTTTACCAAGATGGTACATTTTGTATTGTATACAAAATCTATTACAAGTGAAAAAACAACTGAACTCTTCCTTGATAATATCTATTACTATTATGGATTACCAAAGGATATTATATCAGATAGAGGAACACAATTTGTATCAAGATTTTGGAAGATCTTTTTTAAAATATTGAAAGTGGATATAAAACTATCTTTAGCTTTTCACCCTCAAACTAATAGACAAATAGAATGAGTAAATCAAGTTTTGGAGCAATATTTGAGATGTACCATTAATTATGATTAAGATGACTGAACAACTCTTTTGCCATTAGCAGAATTTGCTTATAATAATTTGATACATTCGTCTATTCAATAAACTTCATTCTTTGTAAATTATGGTTATCATCTACGATTTGATATTTTTGACTTTTTAAAAGCTGATAATCCTACGACAAAAGATTTGGCAAATCGATTGTCAAAGGTATATGCAATAATAAAAATACAATTAAAGAAAGCTCAAGAATGACAAAAAATTAATGTAAATATCTATCGCAAGGAACAACCTTAATTCCACGTGGATGATAAGATATAGTTACTTTGTCGTAATATCAAGACTATTCATCCTTGTGACAAGCTAGATTATCATAGGCTTGGATCTTTATTGATTTGTGGACAAATCAATCTAGTTGCTAATTGATTATTCCTACCAAAACCTATGAAGATCCATCATGTATTCTACGTGTCACTACTCAAGCCATACAAGACAATGGATATACAAGGAAGAAGATAAATGCCACCACCTCATATAGAAGCGGACAACAATGAAGAATTTGAGATAGAAGAGATTTTAGATTTAAGGCAGTACCAAAATCGACTGGAATATCTTGTACATTGATGCGGGTATGATATTAGTGAATGCAAATGGCAGCCATCCAGGAATCTAGCAAATGCATCAGCAAAAGTCAATGCATTTTATTGATGACATCCGTCAAAATCAAGATAAAGAGTTAAAAAAATCTTTGCTATAAAGAAAAATAGGTTCTATAGAGGTTTCATTCTATCTTGAATTATTGTTTGCTATTTCATTGAATTTGTTTGTATTAAAGAGATAGAGGATCAATAACTAGCGAATTTAGCTCAAGAACCATCGTTTGTTCACTTATTGGATAAGACATTACGACTATTACAACCTTTAAGATGATAGAATAAAGACAAAGATCCTCAAGAATGACATGTTCTTCCTTAGATTGATAGTGAAATACAATATGTTTGATAACATGACCTTTGAAGAGACTCTCAGTGTTTGGTGATACTTTTAGAGGTAATAACTACTCATGATGGTGTTTTGAATGTTTTCTTTGAAAAAAGTTATGATGGCCTCAACAATGATCAAATAATAGGGTTGTCCTCTTGCCTTGGTATGGGACACTATTAATGGCTAAAAGGACCTATCAACTATCTTCAAAGGGAACAAAGATCAGAGTATGTGGCAAGCACAATTCGACGTATCTTGGACTTCCTCAACTTGTAATCACCACTCCTTGTGGAACTCGTCCATAGAAGGGGGATAATATCATACACGTAAGATTTATTTCAATAATTATTTAATTAATATAGATTGATAGAAATAAATAAAATAAAATAATTTAATAATATTTCATAGATGAGCTTCCTAAAAGCCTCATAAATACGGAATCACCTTTATACATGTTTATAAGTGATTGGTAGGTTAGAAACTTGGCGAACAAGCTAACTATGTGTCGAACATATTGGTAGCTTATGGAACAAGCTAAGTACGTGGCGCACATATAGGAAACTTGTCTTACAAGTTCGACATGTATTTTACAAATTAGACACGTGTTGGAAGTTCTATAAAATGCCACCACGTAGTTCTTAGATAAATAGTATGTATAGAGAGAAGAGTGAAGGCTTTTTCACTCTTGCCAAATCTTTTTTTGTTTCTAGTCAAGTTCAAGAGTCTCATGTATTTTCTAGTCTTTGGCAATAGCCATTCCAATTTCTTCTTGAATATACATACTTCTTTATTTCTATCTTTTCATTTTTCTATGACATAATTTTTATTAACTTATCCATCTATTTTAATTTGTGTCCTTGATAAGGCATCAAGAACATAGATTTGATTAGAAAAGAATAAGTTAGTTGATGATAGCAACTCCTAATTTTTCAAAAACTTATTTAATTAAATGAGATCTAATACAAATTGATAAGGTGTATTTTAAATCTCTCACCAAACAAGAAAAGACTTAACGTCATTAAGAGGATTTCTATTTATATTGTGGAGAAGCTAAACATACTACTCAATATTATCTAAAGAAGCAATATATTCACAAATTATAAAGTATGGTCACTAAAGAAGATAATGAGTTAGAAAACAAGTTTATCCAGGTATAATAGGGATCATGTGGCTGAAATTATAAGTAATACCTTATAAAGATTCTATTCTCTCCTCAGATTTTTCACCTTGTTTTATAATATATGTATTTTTAGGATGTAAAAATTATATGATCTTTGCCTTATTAGATTCAAAAGCCTTAGATTGTTTCATAGATAAAGACTTTGTCAAAAAACAAGAAATATCTCTAATCAAAAAAACTAAATCCATACACGTACAAGTCATAGATAGTCGTTTGTTGTCTTTTGGAGATGTTACTTATGAGATTGTTTCTTTAGATGTAATAATTAAGGAACATAATAGCATAGTAATATTTAATTTGATTAGATCTTTTTTTAATCCAATTATTTTAGGATTATTGTGGTTAAAAAGGTATAATCCTCAAATAGATTGGACTTCCTGTAACCTTAATTTTTCTCATAGTTTAATCCAAAAATCCATTAATCAAATAGACATATATAATTTTAGTGCATCCAAACTCTTATTGATAGATGAAAAAGCTTTTATATATGTGGCAAAAGAAGGATCATCTTTTGTTATATATACCACACCTATTTTGGATATTAAAAAAACTATAAATGATATTCTTAGCCAATATCAAGATTTTTAAGATATCTTTTTAAAAAAAATACGAATATTCTTTTAAAGCATTGATCTTATAATTGTTCAATTGATCTTCAAGAGGAAGCTCAACCACCATTTCGACCAATCTATAGTTTATCATGAAACCAGTTGGCTGCGTTGAAGGAATATATTAAGAAGGATTTGGCTAAGAACTTCATATGCCATTCAAAGTTTCTAATAAGAGCTCCTATCTTATTTATGAAGAAAAAAGATAGATTATTATTCATAAATATAGATTATTAAGAACTTAATAAGATTAGCATCAAGAATAGGTATCATTTATCTTTGATTTTAGGACTTTTTGATCAACTCAGTCAAGCAAAGATCTATACAAAAATAGATCTACGAGGAGTATATAATTTGGTTCACATTAAAAAAGGTGATGAATAGAAGACTGCATTTTGAACTAACTATGAGCATTTCAAGTATAATGTCATACTTTTTAGACTTACAAATACATCAATTATTTTTTAACATTTTATAAATAATATTTTTTATGATTTTTTTGATGATTTTTTTATTTTTTATTTAAATAATATTCTAATCTATTCTAAAAACACAAAGGATCATGAATTTCATATTTGTCATTTGTTACAAAAATTTAGGGATACAAGATTATATGCCAAGATGAAAAAGTGTATATTTCATACTATTAAAATTGACTTCTTACGAAGCATCATTTTGAATAATAATCTTAATATAGATCCTAAAAAAGTCCAAACAATCATAAAATGGAAGATTTCAAGAACAATAAGAGATGTGTAATATTTTTTGGAATTTGCTAATTACTATCCAATCTTCATCAAAGATTTTTTTAAAGTTGTAGCTCCACTTACATGCTTAACTTGTAAAGACAAACTTGAGTGGAATAAAGAAGCAAAAGCATTGTTTGAAGTTTAAAGACAACTTTTATTTTTGCACCAATCTTGTATTGCATGAACTTTTTTAAGGCATTTTTTATGGAAACAAATGCATTAGATTTTGTTTTAGGTATAATATTGTTGTAAATGGGAACAAATGATAAACTCCACCTAATAGCTTTTTATTCCAAGAAATTTTCAGCAATAGAGATCAACTATAAAATCTATGATAAAGAACTTCTTGCACTTATGGATTTTTTTTAAAAATGGCATTATTATCTATAAGGCTCTTCTAATCTAATCATCGTGTATACAGATCACAAGAACCTAAAGTATTTCATATCAATACACATGTTGAATTGTCATCAAGCTTGTTGGAGTATGTCTTTGTCAAGATTCAAGTTTATTATTATTTATCAGCTAGGAAAATAACAAAGTTTGTCCAATGCCCTCTCTAAACGTTCTTATCTTGCACCAAAAGAAAAAAATTCAACTTTTAATCAATAAAAAATAATCTTCTTAAAACCAAAGCAATTTCATCTTCAAACAATAAAATCAACATTGATTGTTGATTCAACTTTTCTCAAGCAAGTTCAGTCAAATATATCTTCAAATCCTCTTATTCATGAAATTAAGAATAATTCATTTAAATCTTATGATACTTCCAAGCTTAAGTTCAAGAACAATTTATTCTATTTCAAAAGATGTTTATATATTCTAGAAGGTGAAGCACAACTACGTGCCCTTGAAGCTTGTCACAACATCCCTACAATATGATATTTTTGATATAATAAGACTTTAAAACTAATATCAAAAGATTTTTGGTAGCCTCAAATATAGAAGGCTGTTAAAGAATTTGTACAATTATTTGACGTTTATTTAAGATCAAAAACTTTGTGTTATCAACTTTATGGACTTCTCCAACTATTACATATACCAAAACAATCTTGATCTTCTGTTTCTATGGATTTTATCAACGATCTTTCAAATTCAAATTCATATGACTCTATATTCATGATTGTAGATTATTTCACTAAAATGGTCTATTTTGTATCATTTATAAAATTTATCATAAATAAAAAAATAATTAAATTCTTCTTTAATAATATCTATTGCTATCATGGATTACCAAAAGATATTATATTTGATAGAAGAATATAATTTGTATTAAGATTTTAGAGAAACCTTTTTAAAATATTAAAAGCATACATAAAACTATCTTCAGCTTTCTATCTTCAAATTGATGGACAAATGAAACAAATAAATAAAATTTTGGAATAATATTTGAGATATACCATCAATTATCATGAAGATAATTAAAAACAAATTTTGCCATTGACAAAATTTGCTTATTATAATTTGGTACATTCTTTTATTCAACAAATTCCATTCTTTATCATTTATAGTTATCATCCACAATTTGATACTTTTGACTTTTCAAAACCTAATAATCCTGCAGCAAAAGATTTGACAAATTTATTATCAGAGTTATATGTAACAATAGAGGTACAATTAAAAGAAATTCAAGAACAACAAAAAATCAATACAAATATCTATTGTTAGAAATAGCTTCAATTCCATGTGGACAATAAGATATAATTACTTTATTATAATATTGAGACTAATTGTCCTTATAACAAGCTAGATTATTATAGGCTTGGATCATTTTTTATTTGTAAATAGATTAATCCAATTGCTTATTAATTACATCTACCAAAATCTATAAAGATTTATTATATATTCTACATATTATTACTTGAGCCATACAAAATAAGAAATATACAAGGAAGAAGATAAATGCTACTACTTTTTATAGAAATAGATAACAATAAAAAATTTGAGATAGAAGAAATTTTAGATTCAAGATGGCATTGAAATCGGCTAGAATATCTTATACATTGGCATAAATATAATATTAATAAATACATATAGAAGCCATCCAAGAATCTAATAAATATATCAACAAAAGTCAATGCGTTTCATCGATGATATCTATCAAAATTAAGATAAAGAGTCAAGAAAATCTTTTCTATAAAGTAAAGCAGATTCAATAGAGGTTTTATTCTATCTTATATCATTGTATGTTATTTCTTTGAATTTTTTCATACCAAAAAGATGGAGAATCAATAACCAACAAATTCAATTCAAGAGCCATCATTTGCTGACTTATTAGATAAGACATTACGACTATCACAATCTTCAAGATGATAGAATAGAGATGAAGATCTTTAAAAATAACATATTCTTTCTTAGATTGATGGTGGAAAAGACCTATTAACTACCTTCAAAGGAAACAAAAATCAGAGTATGTGGCAAATATAATTTGGCATATCTTGGACTTCTTTAATATGTTGTTGTAGTAGAAAGAATTTGCCTCAAGAAAGCATTTAGCTTTTGGCTGCCACTTATTATTCAAGCAAGATTCAAAATAATAAAACTCTCAAATATATATAAAAGTTTTTTTTATAAGGCTATTACATCCAATACATAAGTCTTACTTTGACAAAACACTCAAAATATAATAAAATATTCTAAAACCCTCATTCATTCATAAGAAGGGAATTTTTTTCTAAACTTCAATAATCCATAATTTTTAATCCAACTATTCAAATCTATTCAAAATTTACATGAAGTATTGATATATTTTTTATAAATATCATAACAAATTTTAACTATTAATTTATTATCGATCTTTAGATATTGCCAAAATTCTAATAATAGCTTTAAATCCTTATTTATAAATAAATATATATTAAATTCTTCATATCTCACAAATTAAAAGTTTAAATACTATGAAATTTTAATATATAGCTTTTTAATATAATAATTCACTTTTTTTAAAAAAATTATATAAAAATTCGTCCAAAAATTCAAGATATGATAGAAACCATTACTATCAACAAAATGGTCTACTTACTACCTTGGAATTCAATCTACTATCTTTAACTTCTACTATCTTCTTTTTTAAAATTTTAAATATAATAATTCTTTTATATTAAGTATAGATCTTAAAATCACCTTTCTAACCACACCTCTTGAAATCTAAAATCTCTTATATAATTCCTTATATCTTCAAAAGAATGATAGTAGATATGATTTGTATATCTTAACTTCAAGTGCTTATTCCTCCCTCACAAAGACTCCAAATCTATCAATTTTTATATCAAAATTGCGATACAAAAAACAAGCTTTCTAATCCTAATCTTTGATTTTCAAATTCTTTCTTTAAAGTTACCAAAATCCTTCTTCTCCTTGTTGATAGCCTCTTCAAAGCCTAATGGACATGACCATGGACCAATAGGAATGAAGAGCTTCATCCCTTGCCTTTCTTCATCTATACTTTATTTTTATCCCTCCAAATAAGCCTCTTAATGGTTTAATTTTTCATCTTTGGCCTCCAATCTCCTCTCAAAGCTTCATATTAAATATTTAGGTCCTATATAATTTAAATGCCATAATCAAATTATATTAAAAAAACCAAAATAAAATCTCTAACACCAATTCTCTTTTATTTAATCTACTAACTATTCTAACACACATTTAGACTTATGAACAAATTATATATTTTATTTGATTTTTATTTAATATAAATAATTACAATATGAAAATATAATTATTACTCTTTATGGAACTTGTCCCTAAAAAAGGAGGTAATATCACGGACATAAGATTTATTCCAATAATTATCTAATTAGTATGGATAGATAGAAGTAGGTAGAAATAGATTAATTTGATAATATCTTAGAAAAAAGCTTCTTAGAAGCTTCATGTGATTTCATCTTTATACATATATATAGGTGATTGATAGGCTAGAAACTTAGCCAACAAGTTAACCATGTGTCACATATGTTGGTAGTTTGTAGAACAAATTAAGTATGTGGTGCATATATGGGAAACTTATCTTGCATGTTTGACATGTGTTTTACAAATTAGAAATGTGTTGGAGGTCCTATAGAATGCCGCCATATAACTCTTAGGTAGATAGTATAAATAGAGACAAGAATAAAGCCTTCTTCATTCTTATCAATGCTGTCATATTGCATTTACGTGCAGTGTATAAAAATATTATATATCTTGTATCTATTGTTATTACATGTGTGAGTGCTAGAGATTATTTTAGAAGATATTATAAGGAGAGGATTTATTATAGCTACTTAGTTAGTAAATTAAGATGGCTATTTGTTTTATTCCTACCTTACATATATTCTAGAATAGACTCTTTTGTAATTAGAAAAAAGATAAAGGTTGTTTTATCTTTCTTGTTGACTTTTGAGGTAGAATGGACCTTGTGAGGGATAAAAAAGAAGAGCATGGGGTGAATAGGGCATGTCCAATAGGATTTGGCTATCCATGTGGATATGTCATAGTCTAATATGGAAGGAAAGGGGGATATACTCTTCTTGCTAGACCTAAGATTTGGCAGTTTTTGAGTAGTGAACTTTGGAGAAAGATAGCTCCAAGGAGATATAAGCATTTGCAATGAAAATTGAGGGGTGTGTTCTTAGAGTTGAGAGGATTCTAGAACTTACTCACTTGCTTATATTGGAGTTATGAACAAAAAATTATGCTTGTTTTAATAGAGTGAGGTCTGCTGCTATCGAAAAGTGATGGCAGAAACTTTGATCTACCACTGTAAGTTTGCTTTTGAGTGTTTCAAAGAAGGGCAGAAACTTTGTTCAACCACCTAAGTCGGACAATATCTTCAATCTTTTTGATATTTTAGATGCTTATAGTAGCTTGTGTAAGCTTTTCATGAAAATAAAAATCAATACATTTGGAGCTTTTATAAAAGTTTTATGAGCCATGAAGTATCAAGAGGGCAAATTATTGCTAGGGTTTGAAGAGTAGAATCAACTAGCTATAAAATCTAAAGTTTGAGAGACATCCATGCAAAATTTTAGAAAAAGTTAGATGGTGGAGTGAACTTCCTAAAAAGCTATTGCATGTCCAATTTAGAAAAAGGAAGTAATCACAACAAAGGCTGAAGTGAAGAGGAGCTTTACTGCCTTTGCATTTGCTGGGAAATTTTAGTGCCTATTTTTTTTAGTTATAACTTTTAAACGATAAGTCATCTATTTGTGAAATTTTGATATATTTTATAATATATTATATATAAACATGCTTGATTTGACCTTTGGATGAATTTTTAGTGATTTATTTAATTTCAGCTTGTTGTATAACTTGTGTTCCTCATATGCGATTATATTTTGAGATATACTTGAATATATACATACTTTGCTTATACCTTTTATATAAGTATATATACTTATATTTATATCAAGTATTTATATAAGTATTTTATAAGTATTATATATAATATTTATACAAGTATTTATATAAGTATTTTAAAAGTATTATATATAATATTTATACAAGTATTTATATAAGTATTATACCAAAGATTATATACTATTTTATATAAGTATTTGTATAAGTATTTATATAAGTATTATATAAGTATTTATATAAGTATTATTCAAGGGTTTATATTTTATATTTATATAAGTCTTGTATAAATATAATACAAGTATAATTTGAAAGCTTGAACAAATATTGTACAAGTATAGAAGATACTTGCACGGCTTCCTCTCATGTTCCTTGCTAGTTCTAGTAGCAACTAGGAACACAATGTTTTCTCAAGGCAAATTCTCTCTATCCGACAACGCCTTTTTCGTTCTTAGTCTTATCTTAAGAATATCTAATCTCCTTGTCTTTAGTAATTGCCATTCTATTTTTATAATTATTCCATCTTTGAGTGATTTTCTATTCTTTTGAGTGATACAAGAGTGTATTGATATTTTATTCTTTCATGATTCATGACCTTGATAATAAGACATTTTTGTATCTTGCTTGTAATTTAGCACTATTATGCATCTAAGAAAAGTTAAAGGTATTTAAGAACTTAGATAAACTACATCTTTTGTTTAAACTATGGAATAAGACATCTTACTAAAAAAAAACTTGAAAGGAATAAATTAAAAGTATCTTTTAAAACTTATATAACATAATATATAATTGGAATGAAAAAACCAATATCCAATCTAGTCATAAAATAAATAAATCAATCAATCAATCAATCAATGATTACTTTAGAGTATTTACAATTAATATATATATATATATATATATACATAGATTAGGTACAAAAGTTGATTTTATAATAGAATATTTTGAAAACTTACAATCTTTGTATTGTATTTAAGAATACGGAGCCTTTAAAATATATAAATTAATAAATTAAATCTAAATTAAGGATAAGTACATAATAAAAATAATTTATAGAGAAGTGAAAAAATATATTACTAACAAAATTAAAAGTACAAATCTAATATCAACATCAATTTTATTTTCTATGGTTTCTAACCTATACTTTATCAAATCTTATCTATCTTAATAAACCTTATCTACCTTAATAGATGCAATTGAAAATTAATATTAAAAATTACTTAATATATTAAGAAGCAATATAATATTAAAAATTATCTACTTTTGTACTATCCAAATATATACTTTAAACATATAAATTATAATGTTAATCTAGATAAGAAGACTTGATACAATTGAATAAAATAAATATATAACTATTTATGATTAATAATAAATAATTTTTTTAAAAAAATATATTCTAAAAAATATATTAACTTTTTACCAAAGTAGAGAGGACAACTTATCTACTCTACAATAAGATTAACAAAGTGCCACTTAGATATCTTAAAACTTAAAGTTAAGTAGAAGTTAAGTATCATAAAAACATTGATATAAATTTACTTTGTAGCATCATAATCAAGGTACAAAAAATATATAGGATAAAATGAGTTTTAACTCTGCAAAAAAAAATAAAAAGAAATAGACATATTTTACAGTAAATTTTTTATACATAAAACTATAAATAGTATTATTCCCTGAATGTCCTGGTTTCAAAGAAAGTGTGCATTTTATGAGATAATGGTACACACACACAGTATATATATATATTTTTATATATATATATATATATTGCCACTGTTTGTGATAATACCCATCAAGATTTAGTCTGATCATGCACCACAGTGAGTTTGTATCCATGCATATTGGCATGAACTACACCATATGCATGTGCAATGATCACAAGTGTTATTGAATCACATTTCCATCAATATAAATAGATTTTGTAACAGCTCAACCTGGAGATGTATTTAGTCTTCCCAAAGAGGTAAAATCACTATTATAGTAATAATAAACAGTTAGTAGTTAGTTGAATATGTCTACCACTGTATGCAGTATAAACTTTAAAAAACAATCAAACACATAATAGAATTTCCAATAAGAAAATGGTGCTTTCATTTTCTTGTATGTAATGTGAGTTGAGAATATTATGGGCACTTGTGCCCACCATTATGTGGTGCAATCCTCGCCCATAAATCATTCGTCCTCAAGAATCCAAATACATTCGTCTATCCCGAGTGGAATTTTCATTCGTTGTACCAGACGAAGAATGTGCCAGATTCGATGAAATCTCTGTTTTCGGTTCACAGAGGAAGTGGATAGGGTTGCATCTCTTCTTGCAGCTCGGAAGCTTTCTCGGTTGCAAGGAAGTGTGTCCCATTGCTCGGAGTGCGATAACCGCACCATTTTACTTGATATTTATCTGGCATTTGTTGCAGCACAGGGATTGTTTCGCAGACTACATCGGTGTTGTTCTTTTCCGAATTTTTGAGGGAAAGAGAAGGAAGGGAAATGTGTTTGGGGATCTCCCTTCCGGTGGTGGTGTAGGTTATTCTAGTCATCTTGCAGGCTCAATTCTGGTTGTCTGGCTGGAGTTGGCGGCCACAATGCCAACCTCTGTAGCGGGAATGAGCTACAGCAGCGCTAGTCTGCAGTCGGGGATTGCAAATGGACGTGGCCGTGGAGCTCCTTGTTGTGCTCCCCCTAGGTCTTCTGCCGTGAGGTATACGTCTCTAGGCTTCGTTGGAAACCTCTGTCCCCCGAGGTTTGGCACGCAGAAAGTGGCCGTGAGCAGTGCAAAACGCGGGTCTCGATGCCGGAATACACTTACCACGGATGTGTACAAACAAGATGAGCACGACCTTGCGCAAAGCAAGAAACAGGAGCACGAGAGTGGTATTGATTTGAAGCAGTGGATGGAAGAACAGGGATTGCCCGAGTGTAAAGTATCTTTGGCAGAGCATCAGCCGTCGGAGGGTGACAAAGGGAAGCCTATACATTACGTTGTGGCCAGCGAGGACTTGCAGGTAACTAAGATTCTCACTTAGTGCCATCTTTCAGTTTCCGCTCAGCAGCCTTTTACATTCCACAGTAATGTTTTAAAAGATTATGGAGTCGAAGTCTACAGACAGTGTCCACAATTTATGAATTCAGAGCCTAGAATAATTTGGAGCTTTCACCTTGATTTCATTCAGTTTACCTAGCTCATTTGTCATGTAAACCGTAATCGGTTTCTTGCTGTGACCGCTTGCAGCCCGGCGAAGTGGCATTAACTATCCCCAAGTCCCTTGTTGTTACACTGGAGAGAGTCTTGGGAGACGAAACCATAGGTGCGAACATTCTTCGATGCACTGCGTGCTCTCTTATCTCATTGCGTACACAGTGAGAGCCTCCTATGCAATCCACATTCACGACAAAATACCTCTCGGTGGCTACTGACATACTTGAATATATGTGAAATTGCTGCTTTCATTACAATCTATCGTCTTGAAGTTGTGCACTAGTTACACGGTAATTTAGAACGCTTATCCAATGTAGGTCTATTGAGCAGGGTTTACGGATAATAAGAATAGGCTATGGATGTCCCAGTGCTTGAAGTTGGTTAATTACCTCTTTCTCATCAGTGTCCACGATGAAAGGGTTTTTACTGCCCTTTGTCACTTCATTTGTTACTGATGAGCTTCAATTCTCATCTCCCTCGTAGTTCATAGTTTATTTCGTTCTATGCCTTGCTGGAATTGGCATTTATTTCCTTGAAATTTCTGCAGCTGAATTATTGACCACGAACAAGCTCTCCGAACTTGCTTGTCTAGCACTTTATCTTATGTACGAGAAAAAACAAGGGAAAGAATCGTACTGGTATCCATACATTCGTGAACTTGACAGGCAAAGAGGACGGGGACAGCTCTCAGTGGCGTCGCCATTGTTGTGGTCTCGAGAAGAGCTAAATCAGTATTTCACAGGAAGCACCATGAAGGTCTCTCCTACTTTATGCATGTTTTATTGTTTCTGCAATTTTTATCTTCTGCAGTAGACATCTCTCTCTTATTTTTGGTTTAGTGGAAGTGCCAGTGATGTAAATATCCTTTTAATAGTATGCCTCTTATAAAGTCAAACCAATTCCGCGATGATTTAATAAAAATGAGATGATTTAATCCTCCTAGTGTCAAATTTTAACTATCATATTTCTATCAAGTAAGTGACGTTTTCTCTTGAATGGTTCAGGAGGTAGTATTAGAGAGATTGGCAGGTATTAAACGGGAATACGAAGAACTTGACACAGTATGGTTTATGGCGGGTTCTTTATTCAAGGTAATTCCATTGCCGACTTTACATTATGAGATGAAGCTGAAGCGTATGTTCCAGCTTGGTGAGAGATTTGCAGAGGATTATGGGGAGAAGTTTGCTGATGATTCTACAAACATTGGTTGCCTGATTATGTAAACAGCAATATCCCTTCGACCTACCAACAGAAGCTTTCTCATTCGAGATATTCAAGCAGGCTTTTGTGGCTGTGCAGTCCTGCGTTGTTCACCTCCAGGTCTATCTTCTATCACTAATATCACAAGCACATTGGTTCTTTGCTCGACTTAATAAGATCTTAGAAAGTTTCGTTGCATCAATGAATTGCTCAAGGATTTTCTTTTTTCTTTTTCTTTTTTCTTTTCTCTCGTCTTCTTTTGTATATAGTACGTTAGTGTCTGCTGAAATATTAATTACGTACTTTATCGAAGGAGGCACTCCGTCTCTCACCGTTTCTGCCATGTTGAGATGTTAATGATATGGAGTTAACTACTGATTGAAAAGTAAGCGCTCGCATCATTTAGCACGTCTCCGTTTGCAGGGAGTGAGTCTCGCAAGGCGCTTTGCATTAGTTCCATTGGGACCCCCACTTTTGGCCTATAAGAGTAACTGCAAAGCGATGTTGAAGGCGGTTGGTGACAACGTAGTGCTAGAAGTTGATCGTGCTTACAAGGCTGGTGATCCTATCGCTGTGTGGTATGTCTTCAAGCTTTTAGCTCATTAATTTTCTTCTTAGTCCATCTAATTGCTTAATACCATGCCATCCCAATTATGCGGCAATGAATACGAATTGTAGAAACCTTTTTGGGTAACTAAGCGGAGAGGGATGTGACAGGTGTGGTCCACAGCCTAACTCTAAGCTGCTGCTTAACTACGGGTTTGTAGATGAAGATAATCCTTACGATCGACTTGCTGTCGAGGTATCTTTCGTCCATTCCTCAATCCTCCACGAATATCGACTATAGTTCATTTTTCGTCTGCTCATGTAATTGCTGCTCACCTTTTCTGTTAATTCGCCAGGTTGCCATAAGATACTTGTGAAACGTAGCGTAGACTTTGAATTGCTTCAAATTCACGGTACTGTGCAGGCATCATTGGATACAGAGGATCCTCTTTACCAACAGAAAAGGTCTATCGTACAAAAAAACAATCGCTTGACTATACAAACTTTTCAGGTGATTCTCTAGAGCAAAAGCGTTATCTAGCTTTTGTATCATTCATATAAATTAAACTCTGTTTTTGAGCAGTCGCCCACACTTGTCTAAGGAGATTTCGACCAACCTTTCAGTATTTGGGTTGTAACTCTGTAGTGACGATTGTTCAGATATACAAGGGCAAAGAAATGGAAGCTGTTCTGGACATGCTACCTTACATGCGACTAGCACATTTGGCCGATCCTGAAGAGATGGATACCGTCTCATTTGCCCAGGGGCCTGTTTGCCCTGTAAGTTGGACCTCTTTAATTGCCATGTGTAAATGCAAGCATGATCTTTCTTGTATTTGCGCCTTTAATTTTTTTGCCGGGTGCTTGGATACTGAGAGGCATTCACCTTCATAGAATACTACAAAGCAATGAACTAATTCGTGATTTCATTTTGAGCAGGTAAGTGCTTGCAACGAGAGAGCTGTATTGGAACAATTAGAGCAGTACTTTGAGCAGCGCTTGGCAGGATACAAATCATCCGATGCAACGGAGGTAAGCATTGTGTGCCAATTCAATCATTGTGTGATTGCAAAGTCGTGAACGAGAACTTAGATTACATAATTTCAATTTAGGGACGGTACTGTCAATTCCACTAACCACTTGCAGAATCGCAGTAACGAGGCCCTGCCTATGAGAGTTAATGTAAGAACTTTAATTGGTGCTTTTGCTTGAACATGTACAGGGTGGTGATGCCAAGAAAAACGCAAAGAAAAGAGTAGCGGAGAAGTTGCTGTCTATTGAAAAGAGCATATTAAGAAATGCTTTGGCTGCAGTGCAGGAGCTGATTAGCCAGCTACCGGACAGTGCTATTTCACCCTGCATTGGTCCGTACCTTCCCAACTTGAAGTGAAGACTTCAGTGCAGAAAGTTGCGTGTAGCATAGTACCCATTATTCGTAGATACCTGATTCCTGCTCTATGTCAGAGTTTATCTCCGAAAATGTCAGGAATTTGTAAAGAAGCACTTGACCCACAACTTTGCAGTTTATTCTGGACTGTATGTTCCACGCTTGATTGTTTCGCAACACATTGAGTATTTTACATATTAGAAAGCCCTAACTAGGTCTCAAATCTTGACAGAGCCAAACGAACTTTTCAGCCCATCTGGAAATTTGACAAATTTTTCTTGAAAATACTACATTATTGTTGTAAGCTATCACCTGACATAAATAGGAACAATTGATACTAAAATTTTCTAATGGAACTGTAGTGGGAGATGTAGGTGTGCTAATTTTAAAGTAATCCTGTTACACATCTCAACATTGCATGAAACACTGAAATATTTATCATCAGACACTTCTAAGTAAATTCAGAAAAACTTGTAGGAACTTGAACCCAGATATAGTCCTCGTGAATTCTACTTAATTTCATATTTTGGAGATATTTAATAGTTTGGGAATACCTTTTGTAAACCCAGTTTAATTTATATTTAATATATTTTTTGGTGTAGAAACATATATTGTAAACTTAAATTAATAATCCAATTGTTAAACTAATAAGGTTGGTATCCAAACTAATAACAACAAGCCATTGTCTTATATTTGTAAAATACAAGAAGAAGAGTATTTCTCATCTTTATATTAATCATAATAAATAAATTTTTTATTTGATTACTATTATTACTTTTGAAAGGTAGAATGATTTGTGTAGATCTTTCAATTCAAGCTTATTTGTATTTGAACATATGATATTGTCACCTATAAAAATTTTAAAGTAAAATAGATATTTTATCTTTTATACTTGAATTTTATTATTAAAGATATCTAAAAGAAAGTTAGATGATTTGATATAGTTAATTAGAAGTAAGGATACATGAATCTTAATCTATTAGAAGACTTATCCTATTCATCTCTTTTACATGGCTACAAATGGTTAGATGGATGACTAAGTGTAGACAAATATTAATTAGGGGTTTATAGTACATTTGCAATGGTACATTAGGACAAAGAAGGAACCACTCAAGTATAGCCTTGTACCACCTTATACAATGCTTTGGCAAAATTATCCCTAAAATCAATTCTATGGATAAATACAATCTTATTGATTATCATCCACAAGATCAAGTCAAAGGTAAAGAATTCTACCTCACACTATTGCATTCTAGATTTGGTAGATAATATGCATGGAAGAAAGCTCAATTTTAGATATAAATTTTTTGATTTGAAAAATTATTAGTAGCTAGGGATATTAATGTGAATGGCTAAATTTTTCTTAATACATCCAAAAATTTGTAATTTAAATCTTTATATATATAAAAGAATGATATATTCTATTTTATTTTTATTATTTTGATACATATGTACTACATTACTTTGAAATAATGTGTCTTTAACATGCCTCTTCATCCTTAGGCCATCCTCATTATTCTTGGACTACCTTTATAACTATTGGACCGCCAAGTTAAGTTGATATACAAAACAATTTGGACCTTTCTAAATTCTCTAAATTAGATTTAGATAAGCATTCTTAACAGATATCTATCTATTCTAGCACTTAGTTTAGAAATAATTTCTCTCTAGCAGCTTCTTATTAACTTGATATATGTATTTATAAATACAAAAGAATAAAAAAAATAGCTCAATAATTATTTATTAAATAGATATATTTATAAATGCGTGAACATGGTACAATAATATCTTTTACATAATTGATTTTAAACAAAAATCCATGGACGAATATTATCCTACAAATTATTACTTGTAGGATCAAATTTGAACATAGAATTATATCCTTGCCAAACAAGCTTGAAAGGACATTGAATAGAAAACATACTCCATAATGAAAGGTACTTGCAATTGCTATTTCAACATAAAGTGAAGCTTGTTGTTCAAAAGTAAAGGTACCTATTTATTGGTGGAATTTTTATTTTTATTTTTTATGTTATTATTAGAATGTAGTTTGGAATTTTTAGGAGATGTCTTTCAAGTGGAAGATTTTTTTGACAATGTAGTCCATATATTTGGATAATGCATCATGGGACCTAGACTCTGCAGATGGAAGCACTCGAGAAATTCTTGACCATGTACATACTTCGATGCAATATTGGTAATTGGTGTTGTTTTTCCATTTTTTATTTTATTTTAATGTCAATTAAATTTGAAATCACAAATATTGATCTCATGTTAAAATTAATATGTCTATATATATATATATATATATATATCAATAAGTTATTATATAAGAACAAATGATTATTTATAATATTTTATAACTTATATAAATTTATGTTTCAAATTTTCTTTATTATGATCAAAATGTGGATATCATTGATGCATTTATTGATACTAAACCATAAAAATGGTTTAATTTAGTCCTAGTTGGTATGAGGATGTCCAAGGCTAGAAGATGGATTGGATTGAGTAAGGTGAAGACAATGTTGTCATCATATTTATACAAGATAGGACCATTTTTATACTATATTGCAATAGGATATTAATACAACCACCATGAAACTACTTCTAGATTAAAAATTAAGTAAGATAATTTCTTATATAAACATTCATCTAATTTAAGAAATTAGATTGGTTTGAAATTTGATAGATTAATCTTGTTATTGTTGTCTAGGTTCAAATGTAGCATTTAAAGGATACTAAGACATTGGTTAATCATACACACCAAACTTTTTGATACATACTTTATTTTCCAAAATCTAATATGTCATATTGAAAGAAGATTTTTTTTTTTTTTTTTTTTTTTTTTTGCCTATTGCCCATTCAATGTCTTTCAAGATTGGAGGGCACTAAATAACATTAAATGAGAATTTTGGTTGGATAGCATCTTGTTGTCCATCTTTTACGTGGTATTTATGCAAAATGTGGACATGTTGGTATGGAATGTTAGAATAAAACCAAAGTAGCATACAAATCAAACATTTAGGGTTGTGGAGTTGAGGATTTGATGGTCTAAGAGAGTTTGAGAGTGCAAAATGGAAGAAGGATGAAAAAAATTGTTAGCAATGTGAGTGAGGAAAAATAGATGAATTGTGGGAGAGAAAGGGGATTGTGAATTAGGAAGGACGGTTTGGAAGAAATGATTGCTGAAGATGGATGGAGAAGAAAAGGTAGAGGGAGAGAAGGGTGGAGAGTTTGTTGAGGGTGACATTGTGGTGCAAGATGTGGGTGGTTTGAGGGAGCGGTGAGTTTTGGAGTGAGTCTAGAGCAAGGCAGGTGGAGAGTGGACATCCGCGTGGGCCCACATGTCAGCGAGGAAAGGCCAAATGATGAGGCTTTGTTAGCTCAGTTGGTTAGAGCGTCGTGCTAATAACGCGAAGGTCACAGGTTCGAGACCTGTACAGAGCACTGCTCGTCGCTGTACTTTTTAGCTGCCGAGGTTTGCTGGGTGCCCCGGTGCCGCAGCGCCCCGCCCGGGGGGGGGGGACAACAAAATTAAAACTATAAAAGTATCGTGTGCGTTTGCCGGGAGTCGAACCCGGGTCCATTGCTTGGAAGGCAATTATCCTGACCGTTGGACTACAAACGCGTCCTGCAGTAATGGGATGTACATGAGCGTCTGGTGCCTAAACTGTACTAATGGTAAAGCCTCCTGCCGGCATCCCCCCGGGCACCACCGCAGCCTCACTTCGCCCTCGAACATCTCAAGTCAACACAAGATGCACAGCACCAATTCGGGGGCACCCAACAAAAACACGTGTAAATCCTTATTTTCAAATATATTGTTGTTCCCATGTGAGCAAAAAGCATGCTGCACATCATGTGAATACTCAAAAAGTACTTGGATCAATCTTTTGTTAACACAAACTTGAATTCAACCATCTTTCTGTTTTTTTTCAGTCAAAAACTCAATTACAAGTCATAAATGGTGCTAACAGCATTTGACTTGTCTCTCAAAATGGGGCCTAAACCCAGTGAAAGGTAGTTATCTCCTTCAAATCGGCCAATAGCTTCCACTCATTGTTGCAAATCACCTTCTCCTAAACATGCCATGCACTTGATGCAAAATGAAAAATCTTTACATTTATATTCAGTGTCCTCATGTGGACAAACTAACTCACATCTTTTGCATGGGAGCCAAACAGAGCCAAACATGTGTAAAAAAGGTCACACAACACTATTGAGTAGGCATAATTTTTATGGCAACTGCTATACTTTTTAATAATATAAATGCTTGAAACCCAAAAGAGAAGAGGGTGGGGTGGGGGTACATACAGACACACTTACACACAAAGAGAGCATTTTGGTTATAAGCTTATTCTTCTATAGCCTTTACCAAAACTTATCACATACAAACAAGTAAATGCTCAGTTGCCACTGCAGTAGTTCAGCTCATCAAGTTTTTTGTGCTTGCTTGAATGGATAGGTTGTGTATGACGAGCTCCACTCCATGCAGTGACTGTGGCAAACTCATGACTGGGCCTTTGCCATCTGCTCAAAAATGCACATGGTGATTAAACAAAGCATTTTTAATACCAATGAACTTAACACCTGAAATTGATAACTGGATTCAGTGACAGTCATAACTGAGTATGAATTTAGTTTGGTCTAATTCAAAATCCAATGTAGAAAAAATACATGTATTTAAAATGATATCATAAATTGGAGAAGATAGCTCTTACAGTGGAGTATATTTGAACAATAACTGAAGTCAATTATACATAAGTATATTTAAGAAAAAAGAAAAAAAGAAATTAATGTGTGAAACTCAATTATAATCATAATATTTGAGATGGATCTGATAGTTTGTGTATTTGCCATTAATCTTAATTATAGCTTTATTATGCTTTTGCATGTTTTTATATAATGTCTTGTATTCATTCAGAGTAATTGAAGTACAACAATCATCAATACAATTGCTGAATTCTAGCATTGCTTTTGGAGGGGTCTTATATTGGTTCAGCCAATGTTTGATAATTGTTTACAAGTGTTTGATCAGATTGAGGCCAAGAAGATTGTATTGGCCACTTAAGAAGAAAAAATCTTTATGAATTTAGCTACAAAGTTATAATTTTGGATGTATGCTTCAAATCATTATCATGGTAGATAATCACATCTTTAAAACTCAAATTATATACATACCATGTATGAATCAATTTGCATTCTAAAATCTACTTATAAAGATGTCAATCTATTATTCTCTCAATTTTACACATTATGCTAGGATCTTCAACAATCATTCAACTCCACATCGTCACTCTTCCACTTCCAAACTTTGTATTGTTTTGTATTCTTCTAGCACTCAAAGACTCTCCATCACAAATCCAACATCAATGACAACCATTAGAAAAATACCAATTTACTTTTGTTTCATCAAAGAACACAACATGTGTTCAATCATCATCTGTCCAATGTTCATGATGTTTTGCAAACACAAATCTTAATTTCATTTCATTAGGTGTAAGTTTTGGCTTCTTCTATTTAACTTTGGATTTCAAGCCTTCTTGATATAGTACCTTTCTTGAAATAGAATTAGACATAATAATGTAGGCTTTTTCTCTCATATTGTAGCCGTTTTTGGATGCTGTATCAAAGCTACCAATAGTGATTGCTTGCAAACATGCTTTCTAATCTATTATACTAAATATTTTAGTCTACTATCAATACTATAATTTATACTATTCAACTCACTCAAATGTTGCTTATAAAGTTATGTAATAAAACTCTAAAATAATTTCAAATCTCTTGCAATCTCTCTAATACTCTCATCTCTTTTTGACCTTGCTAAAGCACTAATTTTTATTTGTTACCTATTAGCTTAAGAGGCATATCTTAATAAAGCCATCTTTTCATGATATGGACATTCTTCTTATGCTCTTGAGCTAGTCTCTTAATTCTCTCTATCACAGTCAAAAAGAGGTGAGAGGACATGGACATTCTTCTTATGCTCAAGGGCCTAACAGTGTCGATAATGAGATGCTATCACAATGATGTAAAGAAGAAGTTGTTGAAGCAAGGATGTAGTCACCTACTAGATGTTGAATCAGGCTTTGGTGGAGCATAAAGAAGTGAAGTCACTACACTGCTGTTACTTGCATTGAACCCTCTTATACGAACATCATAGAGCTTAAAGAGAGACTTGGGAGCAATAAGAAGGTGAGTGTAATACAGACAAAGGTTGAGCACTTAAGAGGGTTTGATAAGTCTATAACAACGATATCATGCTTCTTTTGCATAGCCCTTATTGATATTAGTAAGTTCATTAAAGTGGTTGAGAGAGTATGTTCTAACAAACATGCTTGTATCTTCTTGTAGATTGTGATGTCCAAGAAAAGTATTATAGAGTTTCTCAGTTCAAAATATAACAGGAAATACGTGTCCAAAGCCTATACGATTAAGCCTAACAATGACAATAATATGTACATACATATTCCTAGCACAATTGTGTCAGAGCAAACAGAGAAGTTAGTAGATGTTGACGATCTCATCGAGAAAATGGAAAGCATAAGATTTAAACTAAAAAGAAGAAATAAGCTTGATAAGAATAAGTTCATATCATATGACAAGTGTTTGCTATCTTCTATGTATGAGTCCGTGATAATGAAGAAGTAGATGCTACTAATATTCTTCTATTTTTAAAGTATCACTGATTTTTAGACGGTTTTGTGGATCTTTCAACCACTTTGTACAATTAATGTTATTATGATGGATACCAAATGCAACGCAGTAATGGTAACACCCATGTATACTCGGAAGACCATGCACGTGTTTTCTGTACCTTCACAGCTTCCACTTCAACAGACACAACAAAAAGTTGAAAGTCCAAGCATATTAGACATTGTTGCATATGTCCCAGAAAAGATATTATCTAAGGAAAAGGTCAAATATGTTGTATCCCGAGTTGTAAATAAGAACATGTTCATAGCAGTTGAACTTCTCAAGGAGCTACGTAATAGCAATAGTATTACCAATATCAACAGTTCTGACTTTGAATCTCTTGTTATAAAATCCATTGTTAGGTTTCTCGACGGAAGGATTATAAAGAAGCATCAAGAGAGGACAAATCGTTTTAGTACTCCTAAGGATGTCACAGAATCCTTTGAAAGACTCTTAGGTATATTGAAGCATCAAAGAGTTGATATTACAGATATCAAAATAGAGAATGGTCAATTGTCACTGTCTTCAGCATCAAGATTGCTTAGAATGTACATATCTACAAACTTATTTAAACAAAGAAAATGAATAACGTTGGAAATTATGTTAGAAAGCATGTTTCCAGAGGATAGTATAGAGAGCATGTATGCCAAGAACAAGGAAAGATTTATAATAGAAGATTAGGTACAGAAGCTAGCATCTCTTCTGGTAACAAAAAGTCCATAAAAAAAGTTTTTTTTGTATTCCTTTAATATGTATTCCCACCCATTTATGTCACATAATATTACGCCTGCCTTTGATAGCACCTGTATATCATTGCCATATAGATGGCCAACAGCCACCAGCTTATCTCCAAACTCTACAAATATAAGTTTACTATTTAAATCCACACATACTCCTGGTATATCTTCGATAGGTCGTAACATGGTTTTAGCTGACGACTTTCTTTGTTATTTTTTTGTATTGACAAAGTTACAAAAGGTGTCTATTTGTCTCTGCTTAGATCCATCTTAATCTTGGCTTGACTTTAGCATCGTGTTCATGTGTCTCTTGCATAACTCCGAATTAACAATTCTTGGAAGAGAATACTTCTTGCTCTTGTTTGAGCCGCTTTGGAGGACCTTCTGGCATGTCTCTGCATCGCTTTTGGTAGGTTTAGAAGTAGGTCCTATGTTGATCAAGAGATTAGCAGATTGAAAGGTGTCTTGTGCAACACAATTTATAGTATCTATATGTTCGTCAAGTCTTGATATCTTATGTACCAGATTTGCTATGAAATTCTGACATAGACTCCAACTGAATTAGACCCCAATGTCTTCAAGCTGAGTTCTTAGTTTAGTCATATCAAAGCCCGCCATATCTACACTTAAATGAATGCAAGTACTTGTAACGGAGTTTGCATGTAAGACGATCTTAATGAAGGTTGAGCTGGTATTATGATCAATATGCTTACCAATGAGCTGATAGTAAATGCCCCTCTACTATCTCACGTGAGGGAATAAAATTGAGAGAATAATAGATTGACATCTTTATAAGTAGATTTTAGAATGCAAATTGATTCATACATGGTATGTATATAATTTGAGTTTTAAAGATGTGATTATCTACCATGATAATGATTTGAAGCATACATCCAAAATTATAACTTTGTAGCTAAATTCATAAAGATTTTTTCTTCTTAAGTGGCCAATACAATCTTCTTGGCCTCAATCTGATCAAACACTTGTAAACAATTATCAAACATTGGCTGAACCAATATAAGACCCCTCCAAAAGCAATGCTAGAATTCAGCAATTGTATTGATGATTGTTGTACTTCAATTACTCTGAATGAATACAAGACATTATATAAAAACATGCAAAAGCATAATAAAGCTATAATTAAGATTAATGGCAAATACACAAACTATCAGATCCATCTCAAATATTATGATTATAATTGAGTTTCACACATTAATTTCTTTTTTTCTTTTTTCTTAAATATACTTATGTATAATTGACTTCAGTTATTGTTCAAATATACTCCACTGTAAGAGCTATCTTCTCCAATTTATGATATCATTTTAAATACATGTATTTTTTCTACATTGGATTTTGAATTAGACCAAACTAAATTCATACTCAGTTATGACTGTCACTGAATCCAGTTATCAATTTCAGGTGTTAAGTTCATTGGTATTAAAAATGCTTTGTTTAATCACCATGTGCATTTTTGAGCAGATGGCAAAGGCCCAGTCATGAGTTTGCCACAGTCACTGCATGGAGTGGAGCTCGTCATACACAACCTATCCATTCAAGCAAGCACAAAAAACTTGATGAGCTGAACTACTGCAGTGGCAACTGAGCATTTACTTGTTTGTATGTGATAAGTTTTGGTAAAGGCTATAGAAGAATAAGCTTATAACCAAAATGCTCTCTTTGTGTGTAAGTGTGTCTGTATGTACCCCCACCCCACCCTCTTCTCTTTTGGGTTTCAAGCATTTATATTATTAAAAAGTATAGCAGTTGCCATAAAAATTATGCCTACTCAATAGTGTTGTGTGACCTTTTTTACACATGTTTGGCTCTGTTTGGCTCCCATGCAAAAGATGTGAGTTAGTTTGTCCACATGAGGACACTGAATATAAATGTAAAGATTTTTCATTTTGCATCAAGTGCATGGCATGTTTAGGAGAAGGTGATTTGCAACAATGAGTGGAAGCTATTGGCCGATTTGAAGGAGATAACTACCTTTCACTGGGTTTAGGCCCCATTTTGAGAGACAAGTCAAATGCTGTTAGCACCATTTATGACTTGTAATTGAGTTTTTGACTGAAAAAAAACAGAAAGATGGTTGAATTCAAGTTTGTGTTAACAAAAGATTGATCCAAGTACTTTTTGAGTATTCACATGATGTGCAGCATGCTTTTTGCTCACATGGGAACAACAATATATTTGAAAATAAGGATTTACACGTGTTTTTGTTGGGTGCCCCCGAATTGGTGCTGTGCATCTTGTGTTGACTTGAGATGTTCGAGGGCGAAGTGAGGCTGCGGTGGTGCCCGGGGGGATGCCGGCAGGAGGCTTTACCATTAGTACAGTTTAGGCACCAGACGCTCATGTACATCCCATTACTGCAGGACGCGTTTGTAGTCCAACGGTCAGGATAATTGCCTTCCAAGCAATGGACCCGGGTTCGACTCCCGGCAAACGCACACGATACTTTTATAGTTTTAATTTTGTTGTCCCCCCCCCCCGGGCGGGGCGCTGCGGCACCGGGGCACCCAGCAAACCTCGGCAGCTAAAAAGTACAGCGACGAGCAGTGCTCTGTACAGGTCTCGAACCTGTGACCTTCGCGTTATTAGCACGACGCTCTAACCAACTGAGCTAACAAAGCCTCATCATTTGGCCTTTCCTCGCTGACATGTGGGCCCACGCGGATGTCCACTCTCCACCTGCCTTGCTCTAGACTCACTCCAAAACTCACCGCTCCCTCAAACCACCCACATCTTGCACCACAATGTCACCCTCAACAAACTCTCCACCCTTCTCTCCCTCTACCTTTTCTTCTCCATCCATCTTCAGCAATCATTTCTTCCAAACCGTCCTTCCTAATTCACAATCCCCTTTCTCTCCCACAATTCATCTATTTTTCCTCACTCACATTGCTAACAATTTTTTTCATCCTTCTTCCATTTTGCACTCTCAAACTCTCTTAGACCATCAAATCCTCAACTCCACAACCCTAAATGTTTGATTTGTATGCTACTTTGGTTTTATTCTAACATTCCATACCAACATGTCCACATTTTGCATAAATACCACGTAAAAGATGGACAACAAGATGCTATCCAACCAAAATTCTCATTTAATGTTATTTAGTGCCCTCCAATCTTGAAAGACATTGAATGGGCAATAGGCAAAAAAAAAAAAAAAAAAAAAAAAAAATCTTCTTTCAATATGACATATTAGATTTTGGAAAATAAAGTATGTATCAAAAAGTTTGGTGTGTATGATTAACCAATGTCTTAGTATCCTTTAAATGCTACATTTGAACCTAGACAACAATAACAAGATTAATCTATCAAATTTCAAACCAATCTAATTTCTTAAATTAGATGAATGTTTATATAAGAAATTATCTTACTTAATTTTTAATCTAGAAGTAGTTTCATGGTGGTTGTATTAATATCCTATTGCAATATAGTATAAAAATGGTCCTATCTTGTATAAATATGATGACAACATTGTCTTCACCTTACTCAATCCAATCCATCTTCTAGCCTTGGACATCCTCATACCAACTAGGACTAAATTAAACCATTTTTATGGTTTAGTATCAATAAATGCATCAATGATATCCACATTTTGATCATAATAAAGAAAATTTGAAACATAAATTTATATAAGTTATAAAATATTATAAATAATCATTTGTTCTTATATAATAACTTATTGATATATATATATATATATATATATAGACATATTAATTTTAACATGAGATCAATATTTGTGATTTCAAATTTAATTGACATTAAAATAAAATAAAAAATGGAAAAACAACACCAATTACCAATATTGCATCGAAGTATGTACATGGTCAAGAATTTCTCGAGTGCTTCCATCTGCAGAGTCTAGGTCCCATGATGCATTATCCAAATATATGGACTACATTGTCAAAAAAATCTTCCACTTGAAAGACATCTCCTAAAAATTCCAAACTACATTCTAATAATAACATAAAAAATAAAAATAAAAATTCCACCAATAAGAAGAAACCGAGTTCATGTCCTTTATTCATCTACCCACACGTATGGATGATTTGGAAACTCATGCACAATATTTGCTTACAAATCCTGCTCATCAACGGATGACAAGCATATGATCTTGTTGCAGCCATCTTAAAAGCCTAACACCATTGAGTTGCTCAGCATTACTGCATCACCATCTCTTCGCTAGACCATATATATATATATATATATATGTATATATGTTCACAAATTTGTGGGTATCAAAAATAGTTGTATAGAGAAATTATGAAATGCAGCCCATGATTCCGTGTAACTCTTTTGCAAAGACTGGAATTCTTAGATTGAGCAGGAGGAAGGTATATTCTGGTATGATCCATACCATGTTGGCTTTGTGAGAGTGCAATCTCATTCTTAGTTTCCTACTTTTACACCCGCTACTGTCAAATCAAGCAACAGTATACAGGACGACAGAGCCCAAGTACGTTGGTATGTGAGTGAAAGAAAGACCTGCAAGTGGATTAACACAGCAATCATCTAGACTCGCTGAAAAGTCGCCGAAGCTCGCATCATTGATCGACCGTCACTTGCAGCAGCGGGTGAGGTTTGTTTGTTTGTTTGCTTGGTAATGCCGACATCCAGTTGGGTTCGAATGCATCGGTGCCTGGTGCGATAGGTCGGGGAAAATCGAAAGCCGATATTCGTAGTGAAGTTGCAACCAGGATCGCCGTTTTTTAGTAGTCTGCTGTCGATCCTTAAGGAATAAGCTTCTCAGATCGGGAGATTTCACTCACGTTCCGATGCTGTGCACTGAATCGTCCTCATGAAAAAAATCGCGTGAATATAACTCATTTGCCGACAGTAGCATCATGGTGGGTCGATGCTTGGCATACATTTGTGCTGTCAACACCGCTGAGACTACGTTTTGTGGTGGTGTTTTTCTGTTCTAAGCCCTTCAGATGCATCGACACTTGGATTTTGGTATAGAGAAACTGCAATGGGATTTGTACCCACACGACCTCAACGACGTTTCACAACAGCATTGCATGTGCATTCACATTGCAGTCCACTAAAGTTTGTTGGAAATTCATGAGAATGTGGGTGGAGCCTCGCCTCGACTTGTCCGCCAACTTGGACCTCTACGCTTTCAGGCTTCAAACTGCTCGAATCTTTACATGCCGTGTTGGTGTGACAGTGCTTTGTTGCGTGCGAGAAATGTGACAGTGGCTCCACATCCTCGGATTAATACACATTTCTCTCTTTGCAGATGTTCATTAGCTCTCCATCGATGTTCACGTAGCTCTTTCAAGCGTGGATCGGAGCTTACGACTCTTGAGGTATCAACGAGAACCTTGCACAGGTGAATGTGTTGCTCAGGATTTGCAATGGAGCTAAGAACGTCGGTGCACAGCATTTTGAGAAGTGATGAGCAGTTTCTAGAGTGAACTTTAGGCTACTCATCTCAGTGGGCTTTCCATGGTTGTGGTCGCTACCGAGTTACAATTGCATGTGATAGAAGGCGATTGAGCTTTGCATGTTTTAAGCTTCACCATCGGCAGGTGGTTTGTGATGTGGATTGCATCATGAGAATGACTAAAGTGGGAGCGGTTCACTGATTTTCAATGACGTGTACATATCTTTGCATTGTTGTTCAAGCTATGGCGGTGATTCTTTGCACTTGATCATGCTTGGCATTGTGCAGATTGTTGCATTCCACATAAGATTCTCTGATCTATGCAAGAGGCATTAAAAGTGCAAAAATTGAGTTGGTGGTAAGATATGTGGTTCAGTTAGTGGCTATTGTTGTGCTGTGGTTTTTGTTTGGTCATTCAGCTGCAAGCTTGATTGTGGCTACTCTTCGTTTACATTGTCTCACATGAATTGCTCGTTAGGATGAAGAATGTATGGTCAGCTTATTGGCTGCTGGTGGAATAGGAAGCTAATTATTTGGTGATGTAAGAAACTAAGATTTGTGAAGTGATTCTAGCTAAGGAACGTGATGTGAAGTACTTCATATTATGAAAAAAAAGTAATGGATCAAAGGGTGGGAGTGTATTGTGCTAATTTTGGTGCAAGATTTTTGGGACTATCTATCTATTATATGGTTATGTAATGTAATAAAGATTGATGGGATAATTGGCATAGTTGTTATAAAATTAAGCTGAAAAAAGCTTAGAAATTAAAATAAAGAAAAAGATATTGAAAGATTTTTGACTTTAAAAATAGAATCTATTTTGTATAATTGAAGAGAGCAGGATAAAGTATTAAGAAGTAAAATAAAATATATTTGGAATGGTAAAATTTGAAGCAATGATGTAAATTAAATTAATATTTTGAATAAAAATTTGCATGTGTAATTAGGAAATTTAAACATTGTATGAACATTTTAAGAGTTGAAGGAATTAGTGATAATTAGATAAGTGGTTGTAACTATAGAATATTATTTTATAATGTTACTAATCATATATTAATTAATAATATTAAAACCAATTATATTAAAAATATATGATAGAAAATATTAATTAAATTTTATATTGATAATGAAGATGTTATAAGTATAATATTATAGATCATATTGTACCATAGTATTTATAAAATATATAAAAATTAAAAAATTAAAAAAAAAAAATCTACTATTTTAATAGACTTGCCAATAAATATATTATAGATTTTTAATAATATTATACAAGATTGGATAAATACAAGCTTCTTTAAATTGAATATAAATATTTTTTATTATTTTTTAAACTTATAAATAATAAAATTTTATAAATATATATTTATAAATAAATTTAAAATAATTATTTATAAATTTTATTTTTTATAAATTTATTTTATAAATATTTGTTTTTAAATAATAAATATTAAATATTATTAATAATATTAATATTTAATCAAATATTAAATATTAAATATTTAATATTTAATATTTAATATTTAATAAGTATCTTTTTAGGTTATATTTTTATAATTTGAATTCAAATTTTATTATTTATAAATTTTTAACATATAAAATTTAACATATAAAATTTAAAATTTTATTTATAAAAAATATATAGAATATTTTTTTAATAATAATATTCATTTATATAAAGCTTAAAATATTTTGATAGAATATTATTTAAATAATTTTATAAGAATAGAATTTTTAATTTTAGAGTAATATTTTTAAATTTAAGAAATTGATATTTATATCAAAAGATAAAATTATATTAAAATAATAATAATATTTTTAAAAGTAAATTAAAATAAATTATAAAAAAATTAATCATATTAAAAAAATCATTTTAAAATTAAATATTTGCAACAGCAATATTTAAAACTTGAATTTTATAAATTATAATTTATATTATGTTATAAAGAAGATTTATCTATTAATAAAATCATATATATAAGATAACTAATATTAAAAAAAAAAAATCTAATTATAAAACAAGTAAATATATAGAAAATCAATTGTAGACTTAAAATCTTATTAAAATCTTGTAAGTAAATATATTGTATCTTAAATCCTAAACCACATATGAAAAGTATTATTCATATTATTAATAATATAAAAAATATTAAAATAAATCATATTATTAATATAAATAATAGTTGATATTGTGATGTTATCTAAATTATTTGACAATAATGTCAAGCTTCACCAATTGTGTTTAATATGAGAAATCAAAGGTGTATGATTGCTCATTTCATTTGATAAAGATGCTAAGCTTTAGATAATGAAAGATTTGAATTTGTTCAATTTTTTAAATATGATATTATGTTTCTATAATTATTCATATTAAAGATAATCAAAGCAAAATTATCCAAATTATTTGGCAATGATGTCAAGCTTAAGCACTTATTTATATCAAAACTTATCTAAGATGTGAGGTTTTCTAATATATTTGGCAATAATATTAAGCTTGAGCACTCACTTATATTAAAACTAATCAAAGACGTGAGGTTTTCCAATTTATTTATCAACAATGTCAAGCTTGAGTACCTCCTCATATTAAAAGTGGTCAAAGATGTAAAGTTGCTCAATTTATTAGGCAATGATATCAAGTTTAAGCACCCATTCATGTTAAAGGTAGCAAAAAATGTGAGATTGTCTAATTTATTAGGCAGAGATGTCAAGCTTGAACATCCACTTATATAAAAGATAGACAAAGTTTTGAGGTTGCTTAATTCATGTGGCAATAATTTCAAGCTTAATAACTTCTATATATAAAAGGTAGTCATAGATGTGAGGTTGATTAATACATTTGGCAATGATGTCGAGCTTAAGTACTAACTTATAATAAAGGTAGTTAAACATGTGAGATTATCCAATGCATTTGGCAATAATGTCAAACTTAAATACCTATTTATTTCAAAACTAATTAAATATATGAGGTTGCCCAATTTATTTAGTAATGATGTTAAGCTTGAGCATCCTCACATATAAGAGGTAGTCAAAGATATAAAATTGTCCATTTTATTTGGCAATGATGTCAAACTTGAGCACTTGTTTATATTGAAGGTAGTAAAAAATATAAGATTGTCCAATTCTTTTGGCAATAATGTCAAGCTTAAACAATTGATTATATCAAAGGTGGTCAAAAATATGAAGTTGTCCAATCCATTTGGCAATGATGTCAAACTTGAACACTCTCCTATATCAAAGGTAATTGAAGATGTGAGGTTGTCAAGTTCATTTGGCAATGATATCAAGCTTGAGCACTTGTTTATATTAAGATTTTTTAAAAAATAAAAAACTTTGTATTAATATTGATAATGATTTTAATCTTTTATAATCCTTTAAATTTAATATTTTTAAAGAAGTCATATTTTCCATTTTATTTGGTAGTACAATTAAGTTTGAACATTCTTCTAAGTCAAGTTCCAATAATGTAGAAATTTAAAAGAATGAATTTGGAAATCTTTTTATAAATGAATAATTTTTCAATTATAAGACATTTAAATTTTAAATTTTTTTCCAAACATCTTTTTCATGTAGCATGTATAATGTCTTCCTACTAATTCTTCTTCTAATTTATATCCACATAACATGTTTAGAAGAAAATATTTTAAACTTAGAAAATACTTTATTAACATAAAAATATGCTTAATATCTATATAATAATCTTTGGTACATAAATACCAATATTACAACCTAAAAATTGAAATAATAAAAACAAGCACTTCTTAATTCACTAAAAATGATGTTTTTTAGATTGTTATAAAATAATCCCTCCAACAATAAATCAACATAATTGAACACACAATAAGATTAGAATTTTGACATTAGTGGTGCATTTAGTATACATACAAATCTAATTATAATATAAGATTAATTTGCTTAAATGATAACTCTATATCAATACACATCTAAAAAAATATGATATTAATTTAAAAATATAAAAATAAAAATTCTAATCTTTAAATATTGATTTTTTTATGATTATTATTATTTTTTACATGCTATTTAGATAATAATTAAGTAAAATATCTTATTTGATAATCTATAAAATGGATCCATATTCAAATTCCACATTCATGTGTATTTATATTCCATTTCAATTTCAACAATCTTACTACCTATGTCTTGTAGTTGATCATGTGCTCTTATAATTCCATCTTTGTTTATTTTTACTAATGATTGGCAAATCAATGTATCTAATATAAACTCCATATTTTGTTCCAATATATTTTTTTGACTATTAGTCCATAATTGCAATGCTCTTTTTTTAATATGCCTTGTGGACACACATCATTACAAAAGAAACAACAAATGTCTAAAAACATATTCTTTTCTTCAACTTTCAAGTTGTCAAAGCTTATTCTTAATATATTCCAAATCTTATAATCACTGTTTTTTTATTTCTATCCAACTCTCTTCTCCTTTTCAACTTTTGTAAAACTTGCTGTTATCATCTTAACCTCTTTTTTTTTCCTTAAAAATGCTCCTATAACTTTTAAACTCAATAGTAGGCCATTGCAAGCTCATATAATTTTTTTTGCTAACCTCAATAAGTTCATTAGACAAATTTTCTTAGCTAACATATAAAAACCTCTACACTAAAAAATATAAAAATTAATAGAACATTCTAAGTCTACCATTGAATTTATAAATTTTATAAATAAAAGGATAGATCAAATTAAAATATAAAAATATCTTATATTTGTAATATCAATTTAAAAATAAAATAAGTCAAATGATTAATATATCTATTTATTTAAATACTTTTTAAACTATTTTATTATATAATTTTATTTTAAGGCTCCAAAATATATAAGATGATAAACTCAAAATTTGTAAAAAATATTATCTTTACAAAATTAATTTTAAAAGTAAAATATTAAAGTATCTAAATTTATAAATTTAAAATCTTTTAAAATATATTATTTATATTAAATTTATAAGTCTTATCAAATTAATATATTATTTATATTAAAATTTAGGATTTAGAATTTAGAATTTAAACTTCTAAAAATATAAAATTAAATATTTTTAAAATTAAAAAATATTTAAAATTTTAATATACTTATATTATCTTAAAATCTCAAATCCTAAATTCTAAATTCTAAATTTATGTCTTATGATATCTTTTTATAATCCTAAATTCTAAATTCTAAATCCTAAATTTTAAAATTTTAAATCTATAAAATCTATTTTTAAATCTTAAATCAAAATAAATATATATTTTATATCAATATTTTTATTTAGATGTTATAACTATAATATATTCCATCCTTTGGATTTAAACAAACCACATATTGAGAATCAATAAATAAACCAAATAAATTTATAACATATTTAATTAAAAGCCAATTTTATTTCTAATTTTTTCCACTACTTGCAGCCGCCTAATTTTTTGTAGACCAATATAATAAGTATTATAAAATAGACAACAATTCCAACCATAATAGGATTGTTGCCACTTAAACTATTAAATATGGATCACTATAATCAAAGAAAGCAATACCAAATAAGACTCTTAGAATCCAATTCTTTCCTTATATAAAGCTCCTATAGACAAATTAGTAAGATTGTCTCATATTATTTTGCAATCATACAACTTAGAATTGTTGGATTACTACCAAAGAAAAAAAAATCAATAAGAATATCCATGCCTCTATTTTGATATCCTAATAGGTTCTTAAGTAAACATGATTGAATGTCTCACTACAAAGATTTTGATTTTTATTGTATTAGTTAGAAGATGTTTAAATATGATAATAATAGCAAGCAATAGATCCATATAAATACTTGATCTATTCTTACTAATCCACAAATTATTATTTTTGGTCTTTTTAGAATATAGACAAATAAAGATGTCTTTTTTTTTTTTTTTTTAATCCAATATAGATAATATTTTTTAAGCAAAAAAATTGATTATATAAATATTTTCTATAAAAATATAATATATATATATATATATATATATATATATATATATATGCATGAAATTTTATATATTAAAAAAATATTAATACTAAAAGATTTTATATGTAATTTTTTTATCTATAATTATTTTTTAAAATTAGATTTTCTAAATAAAATAACTAGGCCATATTCTAATAGCTAATATCTAGATTTTTTATACTAATGATAATTTGATGTTATTATTTTTCTTTTTCTTAAAGTAATTATAATCAAATTATAACTCATCCAAATACTTAATGATTTTAACTACGATTTTTATTTAATTGCAAGACTTCATCTAATTAGATTATAATACTTTAAAAAAATTAATTTTTGTAATACTTGATAATCCTTTATTTCCAAAATCTAAATCAAGTTTATAATTCTAATGATAGTATTAATTTAATTAATATATGAATATTATAATTTTCTTTTTCTTTTCTTTTTTTTACAACATGATGATCAATGTATAAGAATTGGTATGTATTAATTATAATAGTAAAAACTTCTAAATCTCATTGTTATAGTTTTTTATTTTTTTTGTTACATATATATATATATATATATATATATATATATATATATATAAGGAGAAAATATTTTAAATCCTAAAGAATTTTTTTTTTTTTTAAATTTTTAACATATTTTTTTCTTTTTCTTTTTTTTTATCATTTAAAATATTTTTAATAGAAATTATTAAATCCAAGAAGAATATAACTACTAGAATTACTTCTTTTTTTCTTTTTGTAGAGAATATCTAAGATAACATTGATAGTTATAGAATGGCTTGTAAATTTTAGAATTATTTTTAAATATAACAAAAACCAAAGAACTTAGAAGAAGGGAAAAAAAAACATGTTGTTAAAAAATAAAACCATCTTCATGTTAGATGATGTGAAAGATAAAAGTCAACTAAAGATATTGTGCTTACAATAGTTTTATATACAAGCAAATGTATTACATTGATTATAGTAATATAAGATTGGATATTAATAGAAGATAGTTTTTTAAGAATTTATAAATTTTATATTCATAAAATTAATAAAGATGCAAGCTTAGAATTATTTATTTTATATATATATATATATATATATATATATATATATATATATATATATATATATAATCAAATAATAAAAATTTCTTTAAATAAATAAAATTTTTACTCTCTTAGAAATACTTAATTTTATATATTATTTATAATATAAAATATTATCATAAATAACTTAGAGCTATATTTCTTTAATACTTCATTTTAAAGATTGCTTATAATTAAGAATATTACTTCAAATAATTGATAATTCTACTTCTTGAACAATATTTGATTTATGACATTGCTTACAATTGACAATATTGCTACATAAATTAAAAATATGTCTTTTTTAACAAAACTTTGTTTATTGAATTGCTTCCTATTAAAAATATTGCATCCAATAATTAAAATCTTACTTTTCTAGTGATATTTAATTTATAAGAATGATCACCATTGAAAATTTTGTCTTCATCAATTAAAAATCTTAGTTCCTCAAAAATACCTTATTTATAAGAATGCTCAAAATTAATAATATTTCTTCAAACAATCAAGAAATTTATGTCCTTGATAACTCTTTATTTATAAGATTGTTTACAATTAACAAAGTTGTTACAAAAAATACAAAAACTTTACTTCTTTGAAAATACTTATTTAATCAAATTGCTCAAATTTAAGAATATTATTAAATATAATTAAAAATCTTACTTCTTTAATAATATTTAATTTAGAAGATTACTTACAATTAAAAATATTTATTTAAAAAATCAAAATTCTTATTTTTTAATACTAAAGTTATCAAATTGCTTACAATTAAGAACATTATCTAAAAAAAATAAAAATCTAATTTCTTTAATAATAGATAATTTATAAAAATATACACAATTAAATATATTGAATGAAAAATATAATTTTTTTTATTTATTTTAAAGAATATGTAATTTACTAAAAAAATTAAAGTGACAATATTACCTTATAAATCAAAAACTTCACTTCTTCAAAAAGTGATGATTTATTATAGGAAAAATATCAAAAATAGGCCTGATAAATATTAATTTATCAAAAATAGGCCTGATAAATATTAATTTATCAAAAATAGGCCTAATAAATTTTTAATTTTTAAATTAGTCCTTGTGATGGAATTGTGCAGTTTGATATAGAAATACAAGTGCAAAGGAGGGTGTGGAGGTGGGACTCCTTAGCATGGATTTTAACAGGGGGTCTTAAGGGGATAGTGTCTTTGAAAAGAGAATTTTGTAAACTGAAGTATAAGTTGCACATTTTGGAGCTCCTCCCTTGCTTTCAATGTCCAACTATATATATTGTGCTCTTGTGTTGTAACACAGCTATTGGGTGTAAGAAAGAGAAAATAAAAATAAAAATAAAAAATTATATTATAAAAGAGCTTCATTAAAAATATAATAGAAAATTACTTCAAAAAATATAGATAAAAGATAGAAAGGTTGTTAATATTGCCTTTTTATTTTAAAAAAAAAAAAAAAAAAAAAAAAAAAAAAAATCTATTTATTTTATAAGACCATAAATAAAACAAAAAAAGGTAGATTAATAAAAATAATATTATAAAAATATTTAGGTAAAAATAAACAATAGCTTTCAACAAAAATTATTTAGAAAAACCTTAGATTGATACTTGAAGAAGATTAGTTGTAAATTAAGGTTGAAATTAGATCCTAAGGCACAAAATCATGCATCTATGGCAAATGTTGGATTCTTTTGTTGATCAAAGAGTAGGATTGGAAAGAAAACTTTATAAAAGCTTTGCCAAGTCAAGGTTGTTTTGGATGATTCTATTTTTTTATAGAATAAAAAAAGGCTTATATTTTTAAAAAATTTATTAATTTTGTAACAAATCTATATAGATAAAAATTTATAGATTTGTGAATATAGATGTTTCAAGTATGTATTGTAAATTTGAGCTTAATCAACTAATTAGATCAAAGGTTATTAAAATTCAAGTGGATTAGAATTTCAAAAATTGGATGTTGATTGTGTGATTGTTGTACTTGAAGTGAGCTAGTAATACAAACAAATAGAAAACATGACCTTCTTTAAAGGTGGCTATTTTAAAACCTATGAGGCACTCAAGCTAGCAATTAAGAATGCTACAATTATTGGCAACTTCAAAGTCCACATTAAAAAGGCTACAAAAAAAAGTATACATTATAAAATACAAAATTGAAGATTTCTCATAGAAGTTGCATGCAGCAAAGTTAACAATAAGTTCAACATTCATAGTATGCACGTACGATAGCAACCATTCTTGTATTAGACCTGCACATTTGGAAAACAACCAAGCAACAATAATATAGATAGCAAAAATAATGCATAAGTGCCTTCAGTAAATTGCAACATATAAGCTAGTAGAGATTGTTGAGAATATGAGAAGATATTATGGAGTTACGATCTTCTATCACCAAGCATTGTATAGAAAGCAAAGAGCGTTGAGTAAGTTGGCCACTATTCAAGAAAAGAGTTACAAATGTCTTTCAAGATATTATATGGAGCTATTGTAAATAATCCAAGAAACATTGTAACCATCTTTTCATTACATTCTATGTATTGATCTTAAGATTTTTTTTTTGGATGCCACTCTTTAATTGGTCTCAATGAAACTCATCTATGAGGCAAATATCTGGGAGTCTTTTTATGCGTAACTTCAATGGACTATAAAGGAGCTTTATATGCAATAGCATTTGCTATTGTAGATGCTTGGACCAATAAGAATTGGAAATGGTTTCTTGAATCACTTAAAGAAATGTTCTTATAATATTATAATACCAATGAACGCATGCCATAGATGACCTTCTTTTTGGACTGCCAAAAAGAAGTTCTCCCTTAAATCCCTCATCTAGATCCATGCTAGGAGGTCCCACCTCAAACCCCCCTTCACAATTACACTTCTATATCAAACTCCACAATCCATCACAATTTTAAAAATTGATAATTTATTAGACCTATTTTTGATATTTCTTTTTATATACTACTTATAATTACCATTGTTGCCAAAAAAAAAAAAAAAAAAAAAAAAAAACTAAAAATCCTCCTTTAATAATATTCAATTTGTGTAATTGTTTAAAATTCTCACATCTTTTACCAACCTATATCCCTCAAATTGCTCAATACTAACAATATTGCTACATGCAATTAGAAGTTTTTGTGGACAAAACTTGATTTATCAAAATTTCTTAGAAGTCTCTTCCAAGAACTTCCTTCCAAAACAAGAGACATTTTGATTGCAAAACCTAAGAGTAAGGTGCATATATGAATAGTGCATTCAGACGACACAATCAAGCTTATGCCACTACGCGACTACGAATGCTAAGCGACTAAAAATGCTAAGCGACTACGAACCCGGTGGCATTGCTCAACAGCCCGACACTGAGCCCTCCTCATGTACCACGCTTTCAATGTCAGTAGCTGAGAACATCATAAAATACGCCGAGACTACCCTGAATTACAATACAGATGCGCAGCCACCTCGTCACCACATTATAAGATCCGCCAGGACTCTTCACCTCGTACATGAGCAGGGATGCCGAAAAGACCAAGAGCCATATCGTGAAACTTGACGCCCTTTTTGTCATACAAGCCTAGCAGAACCACACCAGCGGCCACTAAAATCACACCAGCAAGCGTCCTCCACTATGGGAACCAGTGTCTAACCTGCTTCTAAACTCTCTATTCGCTATTATTCACTATTATGATACAAAATGCTCCATCTTCAAGTACTGGAGGCACAAACAATGATTTGATGTGGTAGTCAAAAGAATGAAGCCATGACGAATCTGCTAAACTATCAACCCATCGAACTGTGAAGCCTATTGAAGCATGTCGCTGCTGCTCTCAACTGCTGTCAGGGGACCTGCAATACTGCATCGCTCTAAACACAAATTATCGTCAATATCATGCGACATGACACTTCCGCTATCAAACCGTCTGCCAGATGGAACTAGTATCAGGTATACTTTTGAGGCAGCAGAGAACGCACAAACAAGCAACACTACGAGAATAAGGGAGAAAAGTGGAAGGGATTTGGGCTAATGGTGAGCAAGCCGCCGCGCCTATACATTACAGACGACAACATTCCCAGTCGGAGCTAGCAACTGAGGAAATGAGTACCTACATTGGGGTTCGTTGAGGTATCGAATGGATGAAGGGCATGTCAAAGCCGTACATAGACCCAGACCCTGCGGGGGGATGACAAACAACTCCTTAGAACTAAAACACTTCTCAAGGTATTAATGACAAAGACCGCTCACACATCTGGCACATCCAAAACAAGCCACTTTAGCTTTCTTTGAGTGAATGTCAACACATCAAACAAGTGTCATATGAATATCATACTCTCGTTGGCTTGGCAAGAAATACACAGATATGAACAACAAGAACTCGTACGGATTACGTAAAATCTGGTAGACGTGGATGTCAAAGACGTACCCGTTGAATAAGCGTAGACTTTCTGGGTTTACCAGTATACTTGTGACCTGTAATCTTCAACCAGTCTTCCTGAATTTCTTTTCGTGTCAGAACTAGGTGAAGCTTTGGCAGCTTCAATGGTGGTGGAGCAGGTTCCTCGTTGGCCAGACGTTGGGCCACTCGCTTTGACCGCTTTGTAGCTCCTTTGCTACTGTTGATTGGCACTGCTTTAGTCGTAGCAGGCACAGTCTCAGCACCACGATTCCTGCGCTCATCTCACTTCTCACTTCTTAACACATGGGGAAAACTGCTGATACGTTACCTCATGCTACTGACTCGATAGAACAACTCTAAAACATGCAAATCCTACACACAAGGTGCACCGAACGCACCAGAACAGAAGCAAGAGCGCTTCAATGTTTATATACCAATAAGAATGTCAACGGTCCATTCCACACAGTAAGTGCCCCTAAAATAGCACTGGCACTGGCACTGTTTCACAAAACACTTACTATGTAGGGCCTATAATAGTGTCCCAAGGAAATTGTATTTCCACTGCATGTCCAGTGACAATCAATCTACAGTGCAATCATCACTTCAATGAGGTCCTAGCAACTAAGTATGTCACCGCACACTGGGAGCCAACTTACTCGACAACAAAGAGTAATTTGAGCATACCTTGTCAGGGATCGCAAGCCTCTTTCTATATCTTCCTTGGGCGGAGTAAACGATCTAGGCACACGTCGTTGCCTCCTCCGAGCCACGGGCTGGGGCAACTCATGTTGACTGGGCACCTGGGCTGCTGGCCGCCTCGCTGCAGATGCCTGGTTCACCTGCTGCTTGCATCGTCTCAACCTCCCCCCATCGCCCTCTCCCTCCGCCGCTGACTCATTTATGGTCGTCAAACTGCTTTTCTTCTCCCCTCCCTCCTCATCTTTCCGAGACGTTTTCGCGTCAGACCGCTGTCGCTGATGTTGTGTTTTCTTGCCTTTCTGTCGTTGAGTTGCGGTGGTGACATCCGCCCCTCCCTGAAAATCTGCTCCCGCTTCCTCCCCCTCACCCTCCCTCTCCTCTGACACCTCGTGCCTCTGCATCTTTACATTGTCTTCGTCGCTGGATTGCCTACAAATATTCACGAATCCCAATGAGCACAATGAACCCCCACAAACCGCTACTAATGCCCCACATACAACACCACAACAACCCCTAGCACTAGACATAGAACCACTGCCATCGACGGCTACACACCAACTCCTATCCAACAACAACCTTGGTCCTACGTTCAACCAATAGTATGGTAGACCCGGTTGAAGTGGGGACATACTCCACTCAAAACATTCGCAATCAGCAAGATACCAATGACCATAAGGATCCGCCGCCGCCTCAAAAATAATAAAAACTAAAAAAACTAAAAACCTAAAAAATTGTAAAATCTATTATTTAAATTTAAAAATAAAAATAAAAATAAAAAATCCTCTACGAACTCAAAGAAAACCCTCAACCGTAAAAAGCACGGTATCCACATTTCCCCCGCATACCATCGTCGCGCTTGCGCCCACTGGGAGTGGCACGCGATCTGGACGACGACGGACGTAAATGCTTTCAAAATATAACACATACGTACAGAGGACCCGTCTCCCTCCGTCTTACCTCAAACTCCACATCCCCCTCTGCTGGACCAAAAATCACCCAGGACATCCTTAGATGACAAAGAACAAAACAAACAGACCAAAAATACATACAAAACAAATAATAAAACAAAAAAACAAAAACTCTACCTTTCAGTTGTAAGCATTGCACTCGTATGTCCAAGCTTACGAACTGCAGACACGGACCTGCTTAGTTCTCGTTGCCACTCCATAAATCGCTCGCTTCTCACCACTGCCCTCCGACTCCCCGTTCCAGTTGCCTGCATTCCCCAACACACACATACAAACACGTTCCCACGTTCAAAAATCATCTCCGTACTGCTACCGTCTTCCATGAACACCATGTCTAACCGAAAAACATCAATTTAATGACCCTGTTCCCAGCAACCCCTGCACCGAGAAACGACATCCGAAGGTACCAACCCGATGCCGTATCACATTCAACAAAGCCTGCTTACTCCACAAAAGATCCCTCCAACACATGCAGGCATGCACAAACACCACACCGCATCCAGCAGTCTCATTTCCACCCTCGATGAATTCTTTACTCACCCTGAATTCCATATACCGCACCCCTCCCAGCTTCCCCGGCCAATCACAAGCTTTCTGACCAAAATCATGTCAAGAAAAATTATGCTAACCTCGAACACAAGCTTCCCCCAAAACGCCAGCACACTACTGAATCAAGTCGCAACATCGCCAGGATTGCCCAGTTCCCACATACGCAACATTAAGTTCACAGGATCACCTAGGCAGCGCAACACTATAGAATATATATAACGTACCGCATCAACAGCTGTGGCAGCAGCAGCGGCCATGCTCCAATCCCCAACTTCGATGACGAAGATGGTGCTGATGATGTGGTTCGGACTGTTCCGGATAGTAAAATTGACGACAATACTTCAAGAAGTTCCTCCCTGCCGACTCCCCCGGCCTCCCCGGAAAGCCGGGGCATGAGAGCATCCCTTTAACCACACGCCCGCCCCTCTCCAACTCCAACTCAAACTCACTCGCTCACACGAGGACCAGCAACAACCTGTCTGCCAGGGAAAAAAAGACCAGAGCAGAGCAGAGCAGAGCAAAGCAGAGTAGAAAGAAAGAAAGCGAAAAAATAAAAATAAAAATACAATAAACAACTCTGGATGCCTGCGGGAAACAACACCGACGTTGGAGACGCGGAACACAGGGAGGTAATGGTGCCGGACACAAGTAAACGACCAAGTCGAGCACCAGGATAGGCTCGCAGACAGTCCAGAGGCGAGGAGAAGAAAGAGAAAGCGGGGGGAGGGGCCCGCGAGGGAAATACAAAACAACAATGGGAAAAAAAAAAAAAAAAAAAAAAAAAAAATGAGAAAAAAAAATTATAAGAAAAAAAAAAAAAAAAAAAAAAAAATGGCTTTGAGACTGCGAGAGTTTAATATTAACTCGGCAGCGCGATCATAAACTTGGCTGTTGTTATCAGTTGCAAGCTAAGCCACACTTCCCCTCTTCTGCCATGTCTTCATAGCCTCCCCTCCCCGCTTTCGCTTCTTTTCTTCTTCTCCTTCTTCTACTTATTCGTCGTCGTCTGCTTCTTCTTCTTTTCAACCTCGCCGCTCAGGCATCAGGTCTCCGCTCCCCCCTCTACAGCTAATATTCCTGTTCCGGTGACCCGCAGCTCCCGGTGCCTGGCTCGCAGATGTACTTCCGGCGTGCGTGTCTCGGTCTCTGATTCTTCTTCTTCTTCTTCTCTCTCTTGATCCCTCTCTGCCCTTGCTTTGTGTCAGCTTCCGAAATGGTGGAAGTGGTAACTTCCTGCTACAATGCCTACTCCCTCTTCCTCCTCCGCGCTTCTCTGCTCCGCTCCTCTTCCTGCCTCCGGCGCCTCCCTTCTCCATTGCATGTGTCCTCTTCCTTTTGCCTTTTTCCGATCCCTTCCTTCGCCTTTTACTTTTCACCCCCATTCTTCTCATTCCATAGATTCTACGTTGATTGCTGATCGGGGAGTCATGTCATAAGCTCACGAATCCCCAGGGGGAAGAACATCTTCCTTCCACGTAGATTTCTTGCTGTTATTAAATATCAGCCGGTTAGAGATATTAGATTCCATGGATGTTTTGGGCACCTTGCGGAGGGAATTTTCAGTAGATGAGATGAATGTGATCACTATGGTGGAAACAAAGGGGTAGCATTGATGGGGATGGGAAATGCTTGTGAGAACAATAAGCAGAGAGAAAGAAGAGGAGGATGAGGGAGTTTAGTGAGGGGGGGTGTGTGCCTGTCTTTGAAGATGCTACTGCAACAGCAACATTAATGTGATGTAAAAGTCAGAGTTAAGATGGAGAACATGCCTCTCTCATGGACTGAGACTTGGGCCGTACTAGGATGGGGAGGAAGGAAGGAAGGAAAAGAGGAGGAGCCTTGTCTTTGGATATTGTCCCTCTTAATTTGGCTTGGTCAATTGCTCGTGGAAGCCAATGGAAGGGCATGGAAGGGAAAGGCAAGGACAGGACACTGCTTTGGTGGGTTCCAAGCATGGGACCACCCATTCCTACTCTATCCATCCATGGGTGGATGACAAGGTGTGTCTGGGCAGACCAAAGACATGCTGCTGCCTATGTCCACCATACCCACTTGGAAAATAAAAAAAATAAAACCTATATTGTTGGAAAAGCTTCACATTTGACCATATATATATATATATACAAAATTCATGATTTTGAAAAAGACTGTTCTGTCAGTACAAATTTTATTTACGGAATTTGAAGAATGTACACATGAAATGTTTGCAATCAGTTTGTTTATTTGTTCATTTGTGTGAACATCAATTATATTTTGAATATAGGAAAATTAATTTGCTAAATTAGTTATATATAAAAATTATACAGGACATATAAAGATATTGTTCATCCAAGAGATACTTCAAATTAACTATAAGCTAAAAATTGCATTACAAACATTCAAAATTTTGAAGACTTTTATACTGAAATTTACATCTTTATAATGTGAATCTAATATTAGAAACAAGATTATGTAAAATTCAAATGTAGATATTAAATACCTGTTTTTTTCTTCAGTTTCGTTGGCTACAAAGTTCTAGTGTGTTTATAGGCTTGAAGTCAAAAAAAAAAATGTACTAAATGATTTCCATACATTTTTGAAAAGTACACAGGTATCTTTTAGTTTTGATTTGATATTTGATATAAACATATTCAGTGTATTTGATCTGTATGTGGAATTTTTCTTTCATATATATATATATACATATATACATATATACACACACTAACAATTTTGAAACATGAGTAGATTGAATGACAGATAATAAATCTATAAAAAAATTTGTTTAATGCACATGATTATGAAATATCTAACTGATTAAGAGAATTCGTTTAGAACATAAGCTGCTTTGTTGACTCTTGAATTTAAAATATTAGTTGTAAATTCTTATTCCATAATTTTTTCATTTAAATCTAGGCATAGATGATACTATATAATATTAATTAATGTCGTAATAAAAATCATTGATATAAATGATATACCATCTTTCAAAAAACTGTATGTTATAAAAATTATCAATCTAGATAAATGAATTCATATTTGAATATCTATCACACATTCCAACCAATATCAACTCACAGTATTTTATGAAAAAACCTGTCAAATGTGTTTCCCCAAATGATTGTGTTCCTTTTTGATATGTACAATGCACACATGTTTTTACGATAAAAGAATAGAAGAAAAGAAGAAAAGAAGGAAAAGTAGGAATTTATTCTATTTTAAAAGTTGTAGATATAACAAAATTTTAAGTAAATAATAACAATAAAAAGGATGAGAATAACAAGCGAGTATATTGATTCCAGTAGGCGGGCATATCCGCCAAACTAGCAGTCCTGCGCCACAATGAACTCCTGCAGGGGTGGGCCAGCTAGTTTGGCGGTGGTTGTCGGAGGCATCCATGAATAGGGATTACCACTGGAATCTGTCAATATAGTACTCTGGAACGGGGTAGAGACGAATCGTGGTGAAGCCCCTCGGGAGCCTATCACCGTGACACTAGATGGAAATACATGGCATCCCCACAACGAGGGGACACGTGTCGAGATTCTCACTGAAGGAACTCCGAAGGAATAGGATGGATTCTCGTTCCATGCAGTTAGCATAATTTGACAATGATAGGAGTAACATAACCACCATTTTACCTCTGGCGGATGAAATCCCTACATAGTTGGATGACCTTTATTGTCATAAGTTTCATCTGTGATTCATTCGTCCTTTCTTCATTCAGAGTTTGCCAAGTTGGGTGAGAACTTGCAAATCTTTCCCACATATTTTGATTCATGGAATTATGAAACAATTTTTTTTTTTTTTTTTTTTTTTTTTTTTTTTTAATGTCCAAGAATGGAAAGACTTCATTTTGGGTTTTTTTCAAAGCATCTGGCTATTGTGAAGAAGACTACAGTAGAAAAATACTTATAAGGCACTTAAGTGAATGAAAAGATTTGTGATTGTTGTCCATGGTTGGAAAGTGAATGAGTTTGGGATCAAATAGGAGATATGATTTGTGGGAATAGTGTTGATTGTTACATGGACATAAAGTATTGACTTTGCAACAATATAGACAAGATGTTGCACAATACATTTTCTAGCTTTATCTGGTAAGAGCTGAATCTCAAGTAATTGAGAGAAATTTTAATTGTACATAATCTTGTTTTGAATATCTTTGAGAAAATATATCAGAATATTGTATTATTCAAATCAATGAGATATTTGTGTGTGTATATGCGTGTGTATACGTGTGTATATATGTGTGTGGATAATATATATATATATATATATATTCCTTAAAAGTCATACAATGATGATTTTATGATATACTTTAATTGGAATTTTAAAAAACACCCTGAATGAGCTGGAAAAAATGAATATATTCATATTGTTCAATAATATAAAATTTGCTCGTTTTTAATATATACACATGTATGATTAAAATCATAAGATTAAGAAAGAATACTAGTTTACTATTTACTTTAATTGCAAATCATTTTTTAATTGACACATTTCATTTTATGTAATAATAAAAAATTCACAGGATTGTGTTAAAAATATACATGTTGAGATTTTGTTTTTTCATTAATGTTTTATGAATGATACCCAAAGAGAAATTAGACAACAATTTTACAATGAACTGTAAAGAAAATTGTATTGATTACACTCAAATTTGGTATGTTGTTTTATAAAATATGTAAAAATCAGAAAATGTATTCAACTCAAAAGTGTAATTATTTAAGAAACAATGGATATTACTACAAGTTGATTTAAAAAAATGCATCTTGTTTCACATCCTAGTAAAAGAGGTTTTATGATAATTTTGTATGATAAATTTTTTAAGGCATTTCAATTACATTTCTTTGAAACCATGTTCTGTTTCACCTTGATAAACTTACACATTCAAAAGGCCATAAAACAAGGGTGTTGCTAATGCCGACAAAGTTTTTGCTATTGCCATTGCAACTTGCCACCCACTTGACATGTTTTTTTTAGTTTTTTTTTATTCCAATCAAATTTAATGTTAATATTTCTAATACGTTTTCTTTTTTTCAAAATACATAAAAAGTGAATTTAATTTTAATAAAAAATAATTAAAAATTTAATAAGAATAAGTTGTGGTGGCCATAGCAAAAACTGTGGTGGCATTGGCAACACTATAAAACAAATAAAATTATGTACGTACAACACGAAAATACGGATACGTTAATGATATACATTTCTTACTTATACAGAGTATGACTTTCACGCGTGAAACGTCTAGGCCTTTAAAGTGGGATCAAGATTTTAAAGTAAAAGTGAAAGGAAGCAAGCGTCAGAGTCAGAGTAAGAATCGACGCTGATCGATCAGCGTCAGAGTCGTTGAGGGTCATGGTTTGTCGCCGTGCTCGAGCTCTGCTCGCAGGGGCATCGAGAATGTCGTGTGTCGTGCCAAGCAATGGCCTACGCAGCGGTAAATGCAGGACATGGCGGGACAAAGGCGCTGATTCCAAGCTTCAAACAAGTAGCGGAAGTCATTTCGTTATCGGGTTTTTGTTCTGCCAAGGGCCTTGCAGCTGCTGCTCCCTGTGCTACAATTTCGACTGTGGGGAAGGTAGCTTGCCACACGGTGGAGAATCCGCCCTTTTCTCGATGCAATGTAGGCATGCATCTCGGTCATTCACTCTCGTCTTCATGACGAGGATCTTTGCAAATCTCTTTGGGTTGTAATGTGGGGCAACTTCGGGACGCAGTTGATTTGATACTTCAGATTGGCTATTCGGTTCTTTTGATTCAACTATTTCGTGTGGGTCTTAAATTCAGAGAGGAGATTGGTTTCTTGCGAGGGTTTTCGCTCTGTTAGGAGGCGAGTGATGTTGAAGTGGGAACCGTGTTGGGTGAAGCTTCCGCTGGGTAAACTCCTGGAGGGTCTGCCTTTGGTTTTGGCTTGGGGAAAATGGTGAGGTCTTGGATGTTGTTCAGTGTGATGGAAACCTGCGGTTTTCAGTTTAGCTTGATGATTCCGTGGTTTGCTTTATCTCTACCATTTACGGCCGAGATGAGAAATCCTTCGGTGGTATTGCAGGTTGGGACCAGAAAACTCCACTTCGTCAATCCATTTATCTGCTGTGGGTAATACTTCCATCAAAGTGACAAGTATTTTCAGTCTCTCAGCTCCAATCAGTCATCCATGAGCGATTTTGGAACCTTAAAGTTTTGAACCTTCAAGCGCTTCTTTAGCGTGGACATGTATGGCCTGTGATCTGATGGAGCGCGGTTCCTGATATCTTAGCTATTGCAAATCACTCACACTAGCCCAGCAATAAAAGGAAAATGTTAGATTCGCTCTGACCCGTTTCTGCTTGTGTGACTAATTGAGTATAAAGCATCTAAACCACGTGCTTACAGCGGAGTGTGCTGCTGTTGGTGCTGCTTCCGAGAGAGATTTCGAAGTGTTGCATTAGGTGTACACAATGACTCTTACATTTGTTTTAAACTTCATATTCTTTGTGCCTGTTGAAAACGATACCCTCTTTCAAAATGGTACTTTCTTCCTTCCATACCTATTGCAACTTCAGTGCATGTCTCTTTGTGGTATAATTTTGAAACAACATATTTTGTTGAGAAGTCTGGTCTTTGTTCACTGGGTGAATTTCTATGTAAGATTACAGGATGCTCAAGGGACATGCTTACGTCGATGTTTATTTTTCCGGAATGAAGCTTGCCGTTTTCGTTCTCGTAGTCCATTATCAGCGTTTGTTTCCTGCTCATGCATCATTGAATAATGCTTTGTTACTCAGTTTTAAAAACTGGCCCTAGTCAGTTCGAGACATGCTTAAATTCTAAATTTCTAGATCCTTGTAACACTCAACTTTTATACATCTCTAATTTTGAATACCTCGTTTAAGTTACTTTACTGAAATCCGACTGTTTGGTATCATGCAGGTTGCAGGAAAAGCAACAAGTTGGCAAATGTTTTTTTTTTGCCAGTAAGTACTGTTCTGTAATCTTGCTTATGAGGACATCAATTGTGGTTTACTCAATTGAATATCTTGCTTTGTGAACTCCAATTATGTTGATTTAAATTTGCATGATAAACAACCACGAACCATACACACTAGAAACACACTTCAAATTCCAGTTATGAAACCGTTAGAATCACTCAGCTTTACAAGCTTCCAAATGGGACATGTATGGATATGATAGTGGAGACTTGAAAGACAGTTTTTTAGCAAGGTGGGGTGGCTCTGAAGAATGTGGTGCACCACCTGCAGAAAAATCTAGACCATCCTCAATATAAATATAAGATTATTTTTCAGGTGAAGTCGAGAAATGCAGGTTTGACTTAAGAGAGTGAGGTCTACAAACTCAAACCAATGTAAGCAGCTCATGTCTCCTTCCCCTGCTTTTCCCAAATTATTGTTTCTGAACTTTCTTTGGCTCAAACTTAAATTACCATTCTTCTTATTATGTGTAAAGCTGATGTCCAAAAAAATTACAACTTATCCAAATCCTACATCTTATGGTCTTTTTTAAAAAGCTGTATAAATAATTCAACCTTAAGGTATGTTTTTTTGCTAATGAGCATGTTGTGAATATAATCAAATATTGACTTCTTACAACCAACTTTTTACAAAAAATTATTCAAGTTTTGATTCTAGTTGTGCTATATAAAATTTAATAGTTCAATAAATTTTACTTTTATATTTTTTATTAGAATAATTTATGTAACTATTTGAATTTTATTAATTTAATAATTATATCTAAAATATTTATTTATTTGTAAAATCTTATAGAAGCAAGATATGATATTTTATAATTAGTTTTCAAATATATTGGATTAAAGTAAATCCAACCAATATTGCATGTAAGACAAATAATTTAAATATAGATAAAAAATTAGAATCTATTTATAAAAATTAGTAGAATAATCTTAGTTTTATAAATTTACTTAAGAAATTTAGAAGTTTATAGAATGAAGGCTATTTCATAGAATTACATTTATAAAATCCATTTTTATATTTTTAACTTATTAAAAAAATTAAAATAAAAGTATTGTTGTAAATTAATATGTAAATAAGATATTTGATTTAGGAAAGTGATAGAAAATATTGGATTTAAATATATATATATATATATATATATTTCTTCTGCACATGACACCTAAAGGTGAGTTACACTTGCAAAAAACTATATTATGACTATTTTATTTAATATTTCTTTGACTTAAAATAAATTTAGAATAAATATAAAATATAAAATAATTTAGAACAAAATATATGGTGAATGTACTTACAAAAGTTTAGTTAGAAATTATTGTTAAAACCTTCTATAGAGTCAAATTATTTGTTAACAAGGAATTGAAAACACACTAAAACAATAGCTACATTATACTTGTAATGGAGGTTAAAAATTGAGAAAGCTAAAATTATATTAATGACCTACATGACTAGACAAAATATATTTTCATCTGCTATGATAAATAAAACCAAGAAGCAAAGTTACATATCACTTAATAAATTCATTGTGATATTTCAAGAGCATTGTGTTTCTAGCCATTTTTTAAATTTCAATTTAAAGTGCTTCTGATATTTAGTTAATACTTTAAAATACTAAAATAAATCAGTAAAAAATGAGTTCTGTTTTGGGGATGGAAGGTAAACATTGTGTACAGAAACGTGAAATCAAGTTGTAGAAACAAGCAATTATCATAATGTATAGATTTGCAGCACAACCAATGTAACAAGATTTTAAGAATCTTTTAACTAGGACAATCACTTCAGTATCGAAGACTGAAAGTCTATCAAGAATAGACTCAAAGCTTCATGCTAATTAGGAATACATGTCCAATAGAGTCAAAGTTTCAAATTCTGGAAGATATAGGAAAAAGAATCCTATATCAGGAATTAATGATGAAGACAAGGTCAAAATAAAATGTTTGGTACAAGAAGCCTTTAGTGGCCACCGCTCGCTAATCTATGTCTCATAATTTTCAGCCACTATACCTTCAGAAAGATGTAGATGAGGATCTTAGCTGAACAAGGATCCTCAAGATTGGACAACTGCCAGCCTTTGCAAGTGCTCTACAAATACTTGCAAGCTCACATCATCAGTAAAGATAATATCACCTCCAGGAGCAGGTACATTTGGTGAATTATACGTTGCAGAAGGATTCAACCTTGCAAGTAGAAACCGGGCTTGAGATTTGTGCTGGTCACAAACTACCAACCTCGGCACAGGAAATCTGTCTGTGATGATACCCTGGGCATCGTCTTGTGGCACTTCAAGCAACTGAGCAAATGCTACCTGGTCTGGTTGTAAGTGGTAGCCCGCATTTCGCCATTGAGCAACTGTCATACCATGAAAGATGACTACACTGAAGTACGCATCTAAGAGTAGAATCCTATCAGGGGCAATAGATGCCACATCAAGTAGAACAGGCTCAGGTGGACTGCTCAACGAATATGAAATCAATGAGGGCTGAATCATAACCAAAGAGTTTGTGACATTCTCGCGGTTCAATACCATTCGGAAGTAAGCTGTTTCATCGGGACTATTATTGAATACCTGTACAAATTGAGACCGCCTTAAATTGAACATGAACTGAGGTAGAAGACCGAGAGTAGGTGCTAATCGGAATGAGGTGGGGTCCTCCTTACGGTAGTCCCCAAACCGCTGTGAGACGCGAATAAGCAGCCTATCCAAGAACCTCACGGCATCAAATTCATCTTCAGACTCCATTTTAAACGATGTCCATCGAGCTAAAATAACCGTAGCAGCTTCTTGATCAAAGCCAGCAACCATTTCTTCTGTGCAGGTAGTTGCAGATGATTCTCCCCATCGACGAGTTATTGTGCCTACTCGGAACCTAAGCTGTCCATCACTATGTTGATATTGGGTAACAAACTGAAGAAAAAATTGTTGTGCAGCCGGGCCTGCACTTGAACCCTGTATAGTTGGGTTCACCTCAAAAAAGAATGCAAGTGTTGTGTTTTTGTCAAGACCGCACATCTTCCACGCTGTAGTCCCCCCTTGACCTACGACGGTATCTGAAGTAGAAACCCCCTTTCTTCCCAAAGAAGCACACGGACCAATGGCACCCTGTACCTTTACATCCTTCGAGCAATTGATCTCAATTTCACCGTTAAAAGATAAGTTAAGTGAGTGATCTCCGGTTTCAAAGACACGCCTGAAGGAATCTTTGAACACAGAATGCCCGAAACTCTCGGCTAAAACAATCAAACCCCCTGTTAACTCGATCGCACCTTTCATCTCCATCACTCCAACCTATGGAGAAAATTCAAATTCCGAGACCGAGTACCGTAAGAAAACAAGAAAAGATTATAGAATGTTTGATATGAAGAGCCTCAGGAAAGTCATATTTGAATATAACATTACAAAATCACATCCCAAGAGAACATTCATTTCTGGAGACTAAGAGCCTCCAGAAACACGAACATATAGACTCCAGCACAAGATCAATCAGTAACAAATCAAACAAATCTAACGCCCATAAAGTCACTCAAGAAATTACCCACCTGGTCCACAGCACAAGCAAACACATCGAGCACGTGTCCTTGTGAAACGAGTTGCTTTGCAAGACTATCGTAGAACTTCACAGCCTTGTTAAAATGAGAAGCTGAATCTTTGGCTAAATCTTTGTGTGATCGTATAGGATCTGTCAAATCTTTTGAAACTATCAGTCCTGGACCCTCAGTGCAGGGTCCGCCAATAAAACTTATAATTCGACCTCCGGTGTCTGGAGAGCAAGCTGACAACAATCCAGCTGCAACTTTGAGAGCTGCACCAGTGCATCGCGCGGGCCTCTGATCTGATGTTACTAGGAACGAATCTCTCTGGAGTTCGTCAAGCAACGAGTTTATAATGAACTCGCAATCAGCTACGGATAGCAAAAAACTTTCTACTCCACTTGAATATGCACCATTCCGAGCCCCTGCAAAAGCAGTCTCACCTTCAGGTCAAGGTCTCTAGATATTCTCTATAATGAAACTCCTCTGCATATGTGATATTTTATGAAAATTTTAGAAGTGATCACTTTATAATACTGGGAATTTTTTAAAAATGATTGTATGCAAAATAATTACACCGCCGCATCCATTAAGTTCTATTACGTACCATTTCAGGTGTCAGTACTAGATTTTCCTCTGGAAGTGGTCACGGCTCAGGTGCTAGGTAAAACACCAATTCTCGTGAATATAGACAACCTTATCATCGGAAGCTCGGTATCCAATAAGGATCACATTTCTAAACACAAACAAGCCATAATTGACATATACTGAAAAAAACTTCAAAATCAAAACCATTGCCTCAAAGGATTTTCAACTGACCTGCACCAGCACCAGCACCAGCACCAGCACCAGCAGACTGAAGACCGCCTCGTTGAAAACCCCCAGTTGGCGCCGTCGAAAGACCCAGCTGATCGATCACTTGCTCCCTGGACAACTCCTTGGAACCTCGAAACACGTACGCCTTAGGACAACCAAATTCAGAAAACCCTAATTTGTGGACTTGCACATGTCCCCCAAAGGTGATCAATCCAACCAAAGCATTCTCCGGCATAAGCGAGATCGCCTGCATCAGGGACGTCTTCAAATACCCCAACTCCTCCTCAATGATGCACGTATCAATCACCAACAAAAACACTTGGGAAGCGGTCTTCTCATTTCCAGGCATAGGCGGGGGCACGTACTCCACTGTAGTACACTGCGGCCAGAGCTCCCCGGGCACGTTCTGCTCGGAGATCGACGCATAATGATGCGGGAAACTGTTGCGCTGATGGCAGAACGGGCAGATCCAGATTTTGGCTTGGTAGTCCACTGAGCAGAACGGGTTCAACACGCTCCGACAAGCTCTGCACCGCAGTGGTGCGTAATTCAGCACCGTCACAGGATTGCTGTGCAGTCCAGCTCCATGTAATGGCGTGTAGAGCGCCGCAAGCGGAATGTGACACTTGCTAGCGTCCAGCTTCGTGCTCGGCCACACATTCCACGACATGCGAATGCCGTTCATGGCCTCGGCGTCCACAAACTCCGCCATCGCGAGAGCAACGCTACTAAACCCTCGAAACCGTGATCGAGACCAGCACTCCCCTAGAATTAGCTACTTGAACCTTGCAAAACGATGCCAATTAAACGCTGCGGGACGAATCCCTGATAACTTTGCCGCAAATTTTTGTGCTGCTGAAGTTCAATTGCGCTTCGACGTTATTGTGCTTCAAAAGTTCAATTGCGATTGGGTCCTCACTCTGTGCCTTGCGAGAGAAACGACCGGGGTTTCTTCCGGTGGGCTCGCAGCCCGCCCTTCGTTTCAACGGGGCCCTGGGTCCTTTTCCCACTCCACCTTCACCGTAGGCCTGTAGGTTCCGCGGGCTGACGTGGGTCACCCGGCAATTCAAGGCCGTCGTCTCATTGGAGGCTGTGCGTGTAACCGACGCATGGGTCTGAGTTGGACGTCCACGTAGGATTCTGAATCTACCCGGCTTCAGTGGCCGCGAATTCCGTGCACTTTATGCCTATACTTGAATTTGAATTTGACGAGTGTATGGTGTTTTCTCATCCATTCAATCCTTTTATATTGTGATTCAAATTTGGATATAGATATCAATTTTTCATGTTGAAACAAGCTTGACTGACAAGCTATTTTTTGTTCGTCTTGTCATTGTTTCTATGACATATTTGGTTTGAGCTTTTCATGCTTCTGTATTACTTTTATATAATTTTTAAAAATAAAGATGTTGAATTTTGATTTGCATAACTTATATTTGAAAAAAATAAACTTAAAAGAATACTAATATTCTTAATATACTATCTCCTTCTTCTCAAGCATTTTTTAATAGATTTTTTTTTGGAAGCAACCTCATTGATTTCATTCATATAATATAATCTTTGCTATTTTATTGATACATTGATATTAGTTTATGTAAATATTATAGATATTAAATTTTATACTTTCATTAGTGTATTTATTAAATTAGATGATGGCTTTTGTTAATATTATATTCTTTCTAATGTATTAAATATTTCCAATAGCCAACAAAATTATCTAGAAACTCACAAAAAACATCATTCTTTAGATGTTGACAAGCAGCTGGTACATTTGTGAGTTTAAAAAGCATAATATTATATTTAAAGTGTTCATACCTTATTCAAAATGTAATCTTTCATTCATCTCCTTTCTTAATGGAGACTAGGTTATACGCTCCTCGTAGATCTATTTTTGTATAGATCTTAGCTTGATTTAGTTGATCAAGAAGTTTAAACATCAAAGATAGAGGATATCTATTCTTGATGGTAATCTTATTGAGCCCTCAATAATTTACACACATATGTAGTGATCCATGTTTTTTCTTCACAAAGAAGATAGGAGCTCTTACTAGAGATTTTGAATGGTATATGAAATTCTTGGCCAAGTTCTCATTTATATATTGCTTGAATTCAACCAACTCATTTTGTGATAAACTATAGATTGGTCCAAATACAAATTGAGTTTCTTTTTTGAGATCAATTGAACAATTATATGGATGATGCTCCAAAAAAAGATCTATATTTTTCTTCTCAAAAACATCTTGATAATCTTAGTACTAGCTTGAAATGCTTCTTGAAGTCTTTCCACCATCACAAATGGATGTAACATAAATAATAAAAGATGATCTTTCTTTTACTCCATTTATAAAAGCTTTTGCATCTACAAGTACGGATTTTATTATATTAAACTAATGACTTTTCACTTGATTAATAAGACTCTTATTAATGCTTTGAGAAAAGTCAAGTCTACAAGAAAACTACTCTATTTGAGGATTATACTTTTTTAGCCATAATAAACCTAAAATAATTAGATTAAAAAGAGATTTAATTATATTAAAGATTATGTAACTATTATGATCATCTATTGTTATATTTATAGGAAGGATTTCATGAGTAATATCTTCAAAAGATAATAAATGACTATCTATGATTTTTACATGTATAAGTTTAATTTTTTGTACTAAAAATAATCTATGATTTTTAACAAATTCTTCATCTAAAAAACATGCTAAGGCTCTTAAATCTAGCAAGGCAAAGGTTTTGTAATTTTTAGGTTCCAAATACATATCTAAGATAAAATAAAGAGAGGGTTCTAAAGAGAGGATATGACCTTTATTAGGAATTGTACACGATTCCAATTGCACAGTGTTGTGTGCGTGATCTTCTATTTGAGAATATTCTAGATACTTGGATGTGGAGAATTTACTTGAAACTCATTGGCAAGAATCAAATAAGTGATTTGTCCTTATTAAAAAAGATAAATAATACAAGAACTCGATGAAAGCAAATAAATATATGAAACTTCTATTAGGAAGAATAACAAAATAGAAGTAAGGAAGTATGTATAATAAAAGAAACTAAAATAACTATTGCTACAAGACAAGAAAACTATAGACTATTGAATCTGAACTAAAAGCAAGAAAGGAGTTGACAAGAGTGAAGAAGGATTCATTCTTGCCTCTATAAATATTATCTAACTAAGAGCTATGTGGCAAGTTTCTATAGGATCTCTTATACATGTCTAATTTGCAAGACACGTGTCAAATTTATACGACAAGTTTCTCACATGTGTGCCACGTACTTGACTTTTTCCGCAAGCTACCAACATGTGTGACATATGGCTAGCTTGTTTTATAAGCTACCAATATGTGCACCATGTGGCTAGTTTGTTGACCAAGTTTCTAACCTATTAATCACCTATAGACATGTATAAAGATGATTCCGCATCTATGAAGCTTCTAGAAAGCTTTTCTACCAGATATTATCAAATCAACTTATTTTATCTACTTCTATTAGTTTATATTAATTATATAATTATTAGAGTAACTGTTATGTCTGTGACATTACCTCCCCTTCTAGGGATGAGTTCCACGAGGAGCAGTGATTACATGTTGAGGAAGTCCAGGATACGTCGAATTATACTTGCCACATACTTTGATCTTTGTTCCCTTCGAAGGTAGTTGATAGGTCTTTTCAGCCATTGATAATGTCCCATACCAGGGCAAGAGGACCACCCTATTATTGAATTATTGTTGAGGCCTTCATAACTCCCTTCAAAGAAAACATTAAGAATTCCATCAGGAGTAGTTCCTACCTCTAAAAGTATCACCAAACATCAGGAGTCTCTTCCAAGGTTGTGATATAAAACAGTTTGTATTTCGCCATCAATTCAAGGAAGGACATGTCGTTCTTGAAGGTCTTCATCTCTATTCTGTCATCTTAAAGGTTGTGATAGTCGTAATGTTTCGTTTGATAAATCAGCAAATGATGGCTCTTGAAGTGAATTTGCTAGTTGTTGATCCTTCATCTCTTTAGCATAAACAAATCTAAGGAAATAACAAACAATGATACAAGATAGGATGAAACCTCTATAAAACCTGCTTTGCTTTATAGCAAAGATTTTTTTTGATTTTTTTTTTTTTAATCTTAATTTTAACGGATGTCGTTGATGAAATGTATTGACTTTTATTGATGTATTTGCTAAATTCTTGGATGGCTCCCATGTGCATTTTCAAATATTGTATCCATGCCAATGCTCAAGATATTCTAGTCGATTTTGGTGCCGCTTTGAATCTAAAATCTCTTCAACCTTGAATTCTTCATTATTGTCGACTTCTATAGGAGGCGGTGGCATTTGTCTTCTTCCTTGTATATCCACTGTCTTGTATGGCTTGAGTAGTGACATGTGGAATACAAGATAGATCTTCATAGACTACAGTAGATGTAATCAATATGCAACTAGATTGATTTGTTCAGAAATAGAAAAAGGTTCAAACCTACAATAGTCTAATTTATTACAAGGACAAGTAATCTTGATATTGCGATGAAGTAACCATACCTTGTCTCCCACATTGAATTGTGGTTATTCCTTGTGATACACATCTGTATTTATTTTTTGTCGTTCTTGAGCTTCTTTTAATTGCACCTTTATTATTACATGTAGCTTTGACAAACGATTTGTCAAATCTTCTGCTATTGGATTATCAACTTTTAAAAAGTCAAAAGCATCAAATCATGGGTGTTAATCATAATTGGCAAAGAAAGGTGTTTATTGCATAGAAGAATATATCGTATTATTTTAAATAAACTCTGCTAATGGCAGAAAAGTTGTCCAATCATCTTGTTGGTAGTTGATGGTACACCTTAAGTATTGCTTTAAGACTTGATTCACGCACTCTGTTTATCCGTCAGTTTGAGGATGAAAAGCTCAAAATAATTTTATGTCCACCTTCAAGATCTTGAAAAGGATTCTGTAAAATCTTGATACAAATTGAATTCCCTTATCCGATATAATATCCTTAAGTAACCCATGATAGCGATAGATATTATTAATGAAAAGCTTAGCTGTTTCTTCATCTATGATAGATTTTGTGTATGGCACAAAATGTGCCATCTCAGTGAATCAATCTACTATTACAAATATAGAATCATAAGATCTTGAGTTTGAAAGATCTGTGATGAAATCCATAGAAATAGAAGACCATGGTTGTTCTGGAATAGATAATGGGTGAAGAAGTCCAAAAGGTCAATGATGAGGAGTCTTGGATCTTGAGCAGATATCATATGATTGCACAAAGTCTTTGACTGCCTTCCACATTTGAGGCCACCAAAAATCTCTTGATATAAGTTCCAAAGTCTTATTGTATCCAAAATGTCCTGCCGTTGGAAAATCATGACGTGCTTGAAGAAGACATAAACGTGCTTCTCCTTTTAGAACATATAAGCGTCCTTCAAAATATAATAGATTATTTTTGAATTCGAATTTAGAAGAATCATGAGTCTTAGAAGAATTATTCTTGATATCATGAATAAGAGGGTCTGAGGACATACTTGACTGAATTTGCTTGAGAAAATTTGAATCAACAGTCAATGTTGATTTCATTGCTCAAAGATGAAATTGTTCCGATTTCAAGAGGGCCATTCTTTGTTGCTCAAAAGTTGCGTCTCCTTCTTTTGGTGCAAAATAAGAATGTCTAAGAAGGACATCGGACAAACCTTGTTATTTTGCTAGCCGATAAGTGATAATGAACTTGAATCTTGACAAAGACATATTCCAACGAGCTTGACGATGATTCAATATGCGTGTCGACATGAAATACTTAAGGTTCTTGTGATCCATATATACGGTGATTGGACTGGAAGCGCCTTTTAGATAATGACGCCATTCTTGAAAGGATTCCACGATTGCAAGAAGTTCTTTGTCGTGGATCTCATAATTGATCTTGGCTGTTGAGAACTTTCTTGAATGAAAAGCTACTGGATGAATTTTATCATCTATTCTCATTTGTTACAAAATTGCATCTAAGGCAAAGTCTAATGCATCTATTTTTATATAAAATGCTTTAAAAAAGTCAATACGATACAAGATTGGTGCAAAAATAAAAGATGTCTTTAGAGCTCTAATTATTGCTTTCGCTTCTTGATTCTATTGGAATTTGTCTTTACAGGTCACACGTGTAAATGGAGCTACAACTTGAGAGAAGTCTTTGATGAAGATCTAATAATAATTGGCAAATTTCAAAAAGCATTGGACATCTCTTATCGTCTTTGGAATCTTCCAATTCATGATTGTCTGGACTTTCTTAGAATCCATCATGAGACCATCATTTAAAATGATATATCCTAAGAAATCAACTTAATTAGTGTGAAATACATACTTTTTTTTTTTATCTTGGCATACAATCCCGCATCTCTAACTTTTTGCAATACTTGACGAACATGTACTTCATATTCTATGTTCTTAGAATAGATCAAAATATTGTCTAGGTAGCAGACAACAAAATTGTCTAGGAACTCACAAAAAATATCATTCATGAGATGTTAAAAAGCAGCTGGTACATTTGTAAGTCCAAAAGGTATGATATTATATTCAAAATGACTGTACCTGGTTCAAAATGCAATTTTCCATTCATCTTCTTCTTTGATGCATATTAGATTGTATGCTCCTCTTATATCTATTTTTATATAGATCTTAGCTTGATTTAATTGATCAAGGAGTCCTGATATCAAAGGTAATGGATATTAGTTCTTGATTGTGATCTTGTTGAGTCCTTGATAGTGTCAAGGACAAGAACTCGATGAAATCAAATGGATAAGTGAGACTTCTCTTATAAAATAGAAATAAGAAAATATGTATTCAATAGAAATTGGAATGGCTATTGTCAAAAGACAAGACAACTAGAGACTCTTGAAACTAGATTAGAAGCAAGAAAGGAATTGACAAGAGTGAAGAAGGCTTCACTCTTGTCTCTATATATACTATCTAATTAGAAGCTACATGGCGATGTTCTATAAGACCTCCAATATGTGTTGACTTTGAAGGCCACTTGCCTTAGCTTGCAAGGCAAGTTTTTTACATGTGCGCCACGTAGTTAGCTTGAAGAACAAGCTATTAACATGTGTGGCACATGGTTAACTTGTTGACCAAGTTTCTAACTAAGAAATCAACTATGGACACCTATACGGTCAAAGCAGCATCTATGAAGCTTCCAAGAAGTTTTTCTAGAAGATATTATAGAATTAACCTACTTTTATCTACTTTTACCTAATTCTATTTAATTATATAGATAACTATGTGTATGTCCGTGACATTACCCCTCCTTTTAGGTACGAGTTCCACGAGGAGCGGTGGTTAGATGTTGAGGAAGTCTAAGATGCGCTGGATTGTATTTGCCACATACTCTGATCTTTGTTCTCTTTGAAGGTAATTAATGGGTCCTCTCAGCCATCGATAATGTCCCATTCCAGGGCGGAAAGACCACCCTATTATTTGATCATTGTTGTGACCTTCATAACTTCCTTCGAATAACACGTTTGAAACACCATCAGGAGTTGTTCCTACCTCCAATAAAATCACTAAACATCGGGAGTCTCTTCCAAGGTCGTGATACCAAACACGTTGTATCTCGCCATCTATTCAAAGAAGAACTTGTTGTTCTTGAAGATCTTCATCTCGGTTGCGTCGTCTTGAAGGTTGTGACAATCGCAACGTCTCATCCGACAAGTCAGCAAATGAAAGCTCTTGAGTTGAATCCGCTGGTTGTTGGTTCTCCATTTCCTCAGTGCCACAAATACAAAGAAGTTACAAACAAGGTTAGAAAGTTGAATGTTATCTTGCCTAGATCTTGTTTCTTTTATAGGAAAGGTCTTCATCTTGGTTTTGATGGATGTCGTTGATGAAAGGTCTCCACCTTCCTTGCTGCATTTGCAAGATTCTTTGCCGGTTCCCATGTGCACTCACTAATATTATATTTGCGCCAATGAATAAGATATTCCAACCTATTTCGACGCCGCCTCAAATCTAAGACTTCTTCTACCTCAAATTCTTCATTGTTATCTACTTCTATAGGAGGCGGTGGCATTTGTTTTCTTCCTTGTATATTTGTTGTCTTATATGACTCAAGTAGAGACACATGGAATACAGGATGAATCTTCATAGACTCCGGTAGCTTTAATTGATAAGCGACTGGATTGACTTGTTCACAAATTGAGAATGGTCGAAGCCTACAATAGTCCAACTTATCACAAGGATGAACAGTCTTGATATTTCGACAAAGTAGCCATACCTTATCACCAACATGGAATTGAGGTTGTTGCTTACGATAGACATCTGCATTGGTCTTTTGTCATTTCTGTTTGAGGATGGAAGGCTGAAGATAGTTTTATATCCACCTTCAATATCTTGAACAGGGTTCTCCAAAATTTGGATACAAATTGCGTTCCTCTATCTGATATAATATCCCTTGGCAATCCATGATGGCGATAGATGTTGTCAAGAAAGAGGCTTAGCTGTTTCTTCACGTGTGATAGATTTTGTACATGGTACAAAGTGTGCCATCTTGGTGAACCGATCTACAATCACGAATATGAAATCATATGAACTTGAAATTGATAGATCTGTGATAAAATCCATAGAGATAGAAGACCATGGTTGTTCTGGTATAGGTAGTGGTTGGAGAAGTCCGTAAGGTCAATGACGAGGGGTTTTTGATCTTGAACAGACATCGCATGATTGTACAAACTCCTTAACTGCCTTCCACATTTGAGGCCACCAAAAATCTCTTGATATTAGTTCCAGAGTCTTGTTGTATCCAAAATGTCCTGCTGTGAGAAAATTGTGACGAGCTTCAAGAGCACGTAGTCGTGCTTCGCCTTCTGGGATATACAAGCATCCCTCAAAATAGAGTAGATTGTTCTTGAATTTGAACTTGGAAGTATCATGAGACTTAGATGAATTGTTCTTAATATCATGAACAAGAGGGTCAGAGGACATACTTGACTGGATTTTCTTGAGAAAATTCGAATCAACGGTCAATGTTGATTTGATTGCTCGAAGATAAAATTGTTCTGGCTTCAAGAGGGTCGTTCTTTGTTGATCAAAAGCTGCATCTCCTTCTTTTGGAGCAAGATAAGAACGTCTAGAAAGGGCATCAGACAAACCTTGTTGTTTTCTTAGCCTATACGTGATAATGAACTCGAATCTTGACAAAGACATACTCCAATGAGCTTGACGATGATTTAAAACACGTGCTGGCATGAAATACTTGAGATTCTTGTGATCCGTATATACGGTGCTTGGATGGGAGGCGCCTTCTAGATAATGACGCCATTCTTGAAAAGAGTCCACGATTGCAAGAAATTCTTTATCGTGGATCTCATAATTAATCTCGGCTGCTGAAAACTTTTTTAAATGAAAAGCTATTGGATGAAGTTTGTCATCTGTTTCCATTTGTGACAATACGGCATCCAATGCAAAATTTGATGCATCTGTTTCCATAAAGAATGCTTTAGAAAAGTCGACGCGATATAAGATTGGTGCAGAAGTAAAAGCTGTCTTCAAAGCTTCAAATGATGCTTCTGCTTCCTTGCTCCACTCAAGTTTTTTTTTACAAGTTAAGCGTGTCAATGGAGCTGCAACTTGAGAAAAGTTCTTAATGAAGATCCGATAATAATTGGCAAATCCCAAAAAACACTGTACATCTCTTACTGTCCTTGGAATTTTCCAGTCCATAATTGTCTGAACTTTCTTAAGATCCATCATTAAGCCGTTATTAGAAATGATGTATCCTAGGAAGTCAACTTGAGTAGTGTGAAATACACACTTTTCCATCTTGGCATATAATCTTGTATCTCTAAGTTTTTGTAACACACGACAAACATGAAATTCATGTTCTTTTGTGTTCTTAGAGTAGATTAGAATGTCGTCTAAATAGCAGACAACAAAATCATCAAGAAATTCACAAAAAATGTCATTCATAAGATGTTGAAAAGCAGCTGGTGCATTTGTGAGTCCAAACGGCATGACATTATATTCAAAATGTCCATACCTAGTTCGAAATGCAGTCTTCCATTCGTCACCTTCTTTGATGCGGACCATATTATATGCTCCTTGTAGATTTATTTTTATATAGATCTTTGCTTGGCTGAGTTGATCAAGAAGTCCTGAAATCAAAGGTAAAGGATACCTGTTCTTGATGGTAATCTTATTAAGCCCTTGATAATCTACGCACATCCGTAAGGATCCATCTTTTTTCTTTACAAATAAGATAGGAGCTCCTGCTGGAGATTTCGAATGGCACATGAAGTTCTTAGCTAAGTTCTTGTCAATATATTACTTCAATGCAGTCAGCTTGTTCTACGATAAGCTATAGATTGGTCCAAATGGTGGTTGAGCTCCTGCTTGAAGGTCAATTGGGCAATCATAAGGTCGATGCTGTAGAAGAATATCTACGTTTTTCTTTTCAAAAACATCTTGAAAATCTTGATATTGGTTAAGAATATTACTTGTAGTCTTCTCAGTATCCGAAATAGGTGTGGCATATATAACAAAAGATGGTCCTTCTTTTGCCGCATGTATAAAAGCTTTTGCACCTATTAGTAAGGGTTTGGATATACTAGACTTATGTATTTCTACTTGACTACTGGATTCTTGGATTGAACTACAAGAAAAGTCAAGGTTACGAGAAATCCAATCTATTTGAGGATTATACTTTTCTAACCACGATAATCCTAAAATAATCGGATTTGAAGGGAATCTAATAACATTAAATATTACTATACTAGTATGTCCTTTAATTGCTACATCTAAAGGAACAGTCTCATGGATGACATCTCCAAAAGATAACAAACAACCATCTATGACTTCTACGTGCATATGTTTAGCTTTCTTGATTAAAACTATTTCTTGTTTTTTGACAAAGTCTTCGTCTATGAAACAGGCTGAGGCTCCTGAATCTAATAAAGCAAAAACTTTGTGATTTTTAGGTCCTAATGATATTTCTATTGTAAAACAAGGTGAGGGGTCTGAGGAGAGAATAGGACCTTTACAAGGTGTTGCACATGATTCCAGCTGCACGATCCCTATTGTAGCTGGAGAAATTCGTTTTTTGACACAGAGTCTTCTCTAGCAGCCATACTTCTCATTTTGTGATTGCGTTGCTTCTTTGGACAATATTGAGCAGTGTATTTAGATTCTCTATAATATAAGCACAAACCCTCTTGACAACGTCAAGTCTTTTTCTACTCAGTGAGAAGTTTAAAGCGTACCGCATCAATTTACATTGGTTCTGGTTTAGCCAAGTAAGTTTCTGAAAACTTAAGAGTTGCTGTCATCAATTGACTTGTTCCTCTCCAACTGAATTTATGTTCCTAGCGCCTTTCAAATAATCGATTGTCACATGCAATCGCTTGAGCAACAAATTGCTCCAAAGATTCAGCTTTTGGCATTGTTAGTAACAAATCTTTGACGTTATCCTTCAATCCATAACAAAATTGGTTGATAAGGGCTTTGTTATTCCACTCTACATCGCAAGTAAGATTTTGAAATTCAGCAGCATATGTTATAGCTGACCGTGATCCTTGTCATAAAGATAAAAACTTGGTCTCTGCTACCCTCTCTCAGTCGCTTTCTCCAAATGTAGCCATAAACACTTCAAGGAATGAATTCAGATTGTAAAGAAGTCTTGAATCTTTTTCCATCAAAGGTGCAAACCAAGAAAGGGCACTTCCAGATAGAAGTACACCTATGAATCCAACTTGGGTAAATCCATCAGGATATTGGAAAGGGTGTAACCTTAAATAAAGCTTAACTTGTTGCAAAAATCTTCAAAATTTTGATCTTGTTCCATCAAATTTCTCGGGCATACTAATCTTTGCCTCTTTAACGCTTAAAGAAGCAAGATTTCTTGGATTCAGTTGGGAGGTTGATCTACTTGCTTCTTTCAGTTGTACAACTTCTTGGCGTAAGCTGTGGACTTCTTCCTTAGGTGTTGGAATAGCGCTTCCATGATTACCATTGGTGATTCGTGAAATTTCCACTCTAAGAGTGTTGACAAGCTCCTGAAGATCTGCAATAGTTGCAAATCTATTCTCGCTTCCGGTAAGTGTAGCATCCATGATTTTTCCTTCCATCTTAGATAACTTCGCAAATCTATAATTTGAATTAGAAGAGGGTAATTGACAACCTCTAATACCAAACAAAAATCTTCCACAAAGAGGAGTGATCCACTCTTTTTTAGGAAAAAATTAAGGTTAGAAAGCAAATAGAGTCAATTCAAAGGTGGGTAGTCCGCAACCTTCAAATACAAAGAATAGAAGTGGAGTAATCCACTCACTTCTAACACAAAATAAGAACAATAAATCTTCACTCTTGTCAAACTGTCAAGGACAAGAACTCGATGAAATCAAATGGACAAATGAGACTTCTCTTATAAAATAGAAATAAGAAAATATGTATTCAATAGAAATTGGAATGGCTATTATCAAAAGACAAGACAACTAGAGACTCTTGAAACTAGATTAGAAGCAAGAAAGGAGTTGACAAGAGTGAAGAAGGCTTCTTTCTTGTCTCTATATACACTATCTAACTAGAAGCTACGTGGCGATGTTCTATAAGACCTCCAATATGTGTTGACTTTGAAAGCCACTTGCCTTAGCTTGCAAGGCAAGTTTTTTACATGTGCGCCACGTAGTTAGCTTGAAGAACAAGCTATTAACATGTGTGGCACATGGTTAATTTGTTGACCAAGTTTCTAACCAAGAAATCAACTATGGACACCTATATGGTCAAAGCAGCGTCTATGAAGCTTCCAAGAAGTTTTTCTAGAAGATATTATAGAATTAACCTACTTTTATCTACTTCTACCTAGTTCTACTTAATTATATAGGTAACTATGTGTATGTCCGTGACAGATAGTCAACACACATTTGCAATGATCCATCTTTTTTCTTTACAAATAGAATTAGAGCTCCTGTTGGAGATTTAGAATGGCGTATGAAGTTCTTGGCCAAATTCTTGTCAATATATGCCTTGAGTTTAGCCAACTTATCTTGTGATAAACTATAGATTGGCCCAAATGGTGGCTGAGTTCCTTCCTTAAGATCGATTGAACAATCATATAAACGATGCTTCGATAGAATATCTGCATTCTTTTTTTGAAAAACGTTCTGATAATCCAAATATTGGCTTAGAACGCCACTTAAAGTCTTTCCACCACCAAAAACGGGTGTGGCATAAATAGCAAAAGTTGATCCTTCTTTTCCTACGTGTATAAACTACGTAACAAAAGTTGATCCTTCTTTACACCTATAAGTATGGATTTTACTATACTAGACTTATAGCTTTTTACTTGGTCGGCAGGATATTTAATAACATTCTAAGAAAAGTCAAATCTACGAGA